>JAJODA010000014.1:0-22246 GCA_021730345.1 Fusarium cicatricum | reverse complement strand
CACGTGGGCGCTTCTTTGTTCAACACGTTCTAACCATTGCACACGCACACGATCTTTCAAGAAGGCGAATGCTGGGATCCAAGAGGTCACCTTTTCGCCTGATAATCGGAAGCTCGCAGTGGCGTTCCAAACAGATATTGAAATTTGGGACGCTGAGTTATCGGCCTATATGCAAAGACTCCACATTCATTACGGTGGGGTCTAGACCGTTGCTTTTTCACCCAATGGCACGTTTTTGGCATCAGGCTCAAATAAAGGTGTCGAGATGTGGGACCTTAGTATGGGCTGTCACACTCAGACCTTCCCCATTGCTCTGGGTGAGGTCGGATTGTCCGAAACGACACAATTCGTATACTTGAGGGTTGGGAAAGATCCTCCCACAATGACAAAGAAGAAAGTTGTGTCTTTATCATTCTCGGAAGATGGCCGCCAGCTTGTTTCAGCAGACACCACCGGTTCAGCGAGAGTGTGGAATATCGCCGATGGTAGTTTTTGTGAGGTAGTTAAGGGTCATGAACCGGATGACGAGGTTAAGGGAGTTGCCCTTTTTTCCGCCGAATCTCTAGCGAGGGGCGTGAACGACGGCACCGACGACATCACCTGGAACGACACAAACGACGACACCAACGACGACACCGACGACGGCAGAAAAAACCTAAACATCGAGATCTAGAACCTCGTAACTGGCAACTGTGTGCATGTTACGATCGAGGAGGGTCGACCGATGAAAATATATCGTCTTTTTGGACGGCGAGGGCATCTTGCAGCGTGCTTGGTTTTCGGCGGTATGCGTCCAAACTCTGCAGGCACGTGGCTGGGTCGACTCTCTGGCCTTCTCCGCCGAGAAAAGCTTGCTCGCTTCAGGTTCACACGACGGATCAATCCAAATTTGGGACAGGCCAGTGCATCCAGCGGCTAGAAATATGTGACTCAGAAAACGAGGACTCGATGGAAGTCGGGACCCCCTCACTCGCGTTTTCGAGAGACCTCAAGACGATTGCCTCATTCATTGGGGGTAAGAGTCGTGTTTGGAATCTTGCTACGGGTGCTCTCTATTCAAAGCTCGAACCAGATTATGCGAATCGGCTCGACGCTGTCTTCTATTCGACATACGCCTCATCTATCAAGAGATTCCCCGGCGCGACGCTGTCGGGAGACTTCAGTTCGACAAACGCCACAACTTTGACGAGCTCGACATCTGGGATTTCAAGGCAGGGAAATGCATACAGACAATAAGTCTTCCTTCTCTTTCATATAAATTTGAACCCACCTGGACATTTGATAAGAACGACAGTTCCCGACTCAGTACCCGCTTTGGCATTCTGGATCTAAGTATCCCAGCTGGCACAAGACACACCGACATTGCCCTGGAAGCGAGGTATCACGGCTACGGTATCAGTTCAAGTGGGATCTGGATCATCAAAGGGAGCGAAAGAAAGTTTAGGTTGCCTCAAGAATATCGACATTGGTACGTGGTCGGACCGACACATGAGACTGGTGAGTCACCTATCGCGCTCATAAGTCGCACAGGTCGTTTATTATGGTTAAGACTTAAATAGCCTGGGTAGAGGATGGTGGAAAAAGCGAGATACAAGACTCAAGACGCGAGAAGGCTTTACCCGGGGTAACATAACCTATAGACCAGGCATGATATTAATTCTAATAGTTGGGTTCAAAAAGGCAGAACAGGTTCCACGTTCACCGAGTCTTTGGCTAGTAGAAAACAGTCGCTAAGGGTATGTATCTGACAAATAGGTAGTGAAAACTAAAGGCTTAGAAGGTGCTAGTAGTTGACACTACTCACTAGCAGCGAATATACTGCTGTGGGTACTTATGTTAAGGCATTGACGCAGGATATATTAAGATCAGTAACGTAATAAATAACAGTAAGAAGAAGGGGAAAAGCATACTTAATAAAAGAAGACTGATTATAAAAACCGCTGCTTCTTTTGTGATCGAAGCGAAAAGCAGGGTTTCTTGACTGGTAATTCTACATAATAGAAACGAAGTGGATCAAAAAATCGGATAGTAGAGATGAGCCCGTAAAGGAAAGATACCTTTGAATTGCGCTTGTTTATCCTGGTGGCGATAATAGGAGAGTTAGAAATAGAATGATATTAGGTAAGATTCAAGGTAATGGGGAACAAGAAGTGCCGGCTTATAGCGTTGTCATAGGGATTCGTTTAGTGCAGAGAGATTCAATCATAACAGACAAAGTATAGTGTCTTGAAGAACCTATAGGTTCGAGGTGCAAGAGAACAATAGCCACATAGACGTCGAAACGGGCTTAGAGAGACGCAGATATTAAGGTAATGAGAAGCTAAGTACATATAATGAAATTGGGAGAGTGGTGTTGATATATAGCGTTACTAATACTCATAGTGAAAGCTCAGCTTCGCCGGAAAGAAGACTAAACAAGAAGTAAAGCAGTTTGATTGACTTGTTGTCGAAAACAGTGTATACCAGACCAGTCGCGGAATCTTCGCCGCTCGGAAATCATCTTCTTTAAAGAAGACCGCTGATAGCTCCAGCTTCAATCCGCCGAGTGAAATATCGGTGCCAGAGTTATAACACCAACCGTTGCGTTAGACCAAGCAAGGGACGCAATAGGTCGACCGTACTGTCAATACTGCCAAACCAAGCGATAAAAATTAAGCACGGAAATAAATCGAACCCTCTTCAATAGCCCTCCTACGACGAGCGAAAGACAGCGACGTCAAGTGCAGACGAGACCTACTGGCCCAGTGGCTAAAGCCGACGTCAAGGATAACTTGACTACTATTTCTTTACATACTTTGATGCTTGTTTTTTAGTAGACGAAATTAAAATCATAGCCTTTCTATCTTGCCTAGGTACTTACTAGACTGAGCGTCCCGCTGGAAGATTAGCTTGAAGCAGAGAGAGTTTCTGATATAGAATGTATAACGGTAGCCGTAGGATCAAAAGACGTCTGGGACCAAGACACAAGTTTAAAGATCCATTGGGCCTCAGCGATCTATTCATCGAATGACTGCCTTTGATTAGACCTCCCTGCCCAGACTGTTCTTTACATGTCTAACGAACCACTAAATTGCAATGGGGTCGTTTTCGAAAGTATCTCTATGTTCCTCTCATGCCTCCCTCTGAACTTGCCTATGCGTATTATCAATATGCTTACAACAAGTAACAGCCGAAGGTTATCCCAGAGGGAAGGCCTCCTCTCACTGTACATAGACTAGATAGCGAGCTAAGAACGACGTGGCAAAACTGGTTTAAGTTGGGTTCCAAGAATATTCCCTATTTCGCCCAACGATCTGGGTCTACTGTTGTATGCTCTCGCTCTTCGGGCTTGTATAGACAAATTAATGTCCCACCAAACAACCAAGAAAGAGATTTTCGTACTAAACAAAGTTTCGTCAGGTTCAGCACTTATTCATCTAAATCTAATGAGAGATTGGCCAGGGTTGAGAAGGACTAAGGGACGCTATAAAAACTCCCAACACCAGATTTTAGCCTACATAGTACATGTCTGTACTCATTGCAGAGCTTGCTAGAGGAGCCGTGACTATTGGTGTGTCTGTCTGTAGTCATTTTCCGGCGTCCACTTGCGAATACGCCCGCTCTCAGGGTCAGCTTTCAGTCTTCAGTATTCCACATAAAAGAGCAGTAATAGTTGCATTGGAAAGTATTAGAGTAATAAAATCAAAGGCGTTTTTGACAAGCGATAGAATCAATTTTTTCTCCCGCTATATAGCCGTACTGTGTTCATACGTAACTCTGCATTACTTCTGTTTTACGTTTTTCCTTCTAATTTGTTCTCCGTCTCTTCCTCGCTCACGCTCATCATTTACCGTCCGTCGAGTTCTATGTCAAGTCTCTAAAAAGAGGTTAAAAAATGAAGCCCGCGCTTCGCACAAAACACTCGACGTTGGCCTGATTCGAACAGACGCTCCCGAAGGAAATAGATTTCGAGTCTATCGCGTTAACCACTCCGCCACAACGCCTTCTAGTTAATTATAACCAGCTGATCAAGAGCTGTGAATGGCCCTGCTGCCGTTAGTTTGTCTCCGTGACGGCCGCACGCCCCAGCTCAACGCGTGAATTGCAGGCTGAGACTCTAATAACCACCAGGTTATGCGACATTGATTTAAGATAAGAATTTATAGGCACAATCTATTAGTATGAGAAGGTTCTTATTCAAGAGGAGCGGAGCGTTGCTTAAGCAGACGAGCCCCCAGGGGGGTATACTGATATTATTCTGCTTAAGGATCAGTAACCTCAATATAATCTTCTTAATCCCCATATGTGTCCTATTGGCATATCTCTTCGTGGCCTTGTCTTAATCGTTGTTGGCGAATGTTTCAGTCCCAGATGCTCGGCCTGCAGTCAGATAGTGCTAGCTTCTCTCCTCATCGACCTTATCAAGAGTCTCATCAGCGGCCATCATACGGCTCCAATTACCACTTGGTTCTACTAGAATTCAATCACCTTTTGTTACATCAAGGGGTCAGCCCTATCGTAGTTCGGAGCTAACTCGGTTAACCCGAGAACCAAGCTGCCCGGGACCTCGGGGTTAAACGCAATCCGCTCGGATTATCTGAATATATCTAATCAGCCCACGTTCCAATCTGACAGGAGGTCTTTCATCTTCAACATCCAGAGTCCAGACGAAAATCGTCAATTTAAACACGACTTTGACAATATGTTCCCTACTGCGCGATCCCTTGCCGCGCGGATGACTCATGGAGTTCCTCTTCACTCAGGGTCACCAGTGCAGTCCCTCTTAGTTCTAGATGATTATCTCAAGATCTCGGGACACCATTTTGGGCATTTACAACCACCGATCTTACAAGTCCGAGTTTCTGATGTACCATTTCCTCAGCGGACTGTCCAGGAGCGGCGCAACCTGGTTGAAACATTATATCCCCACGATATCATATCAACTATGCGTGAACGGACCCCTTTCTCTGGGGAGCTTCTTCGCCAATTACCCAACTTGAAGTTGTTGTTGTGTACTGGGACGCAATTCGAGACATTCGATTTAGAGACAGCCAAGAAATTGGGAGTCGTTGTTGCCACGTCGCCAGGTCGTGGCCGAACCGATGCAGTCCAAACCACGCAGCATCAACAGGACATCCGAAAAGGAGGGAGTCATCCCGCAACACACCATACATGGGCCATGATTCTCGCTTTGGCCAGAAACATCGCGGCTGACGATGCTACTATCAAAGCCGGCGGATGGCAATCAGACATGGCCATTGGATTGTCGGGGAAGGCTCTGGGAATTGTTGGCCTCGGCAGATTGGGAGCCGCAGTAGCGAGAATCGGGTCTTTGGCATTTGGTATGAAGATCAAGTGCTGGAGCGCCAGCTTAGATCAAGCCAAAGCAGACGGAATGGCAGTCAAGCTTGGCTTACCTCTTCAGGATGAATATGGCAACAAGACATTTCAAGCAGTGAGCAAAGAAGAGCTCTTCGCGACTGCCGATATAGTCACTCTGCACTACGTTTTGAGTGATCGATCCCGCAGTATCGTCGGCAAAAAGGAGCTCAAAGCCATGAAAACGTCGGCTCTACTGGTCAACACCTCTCGTGGCGCACTGATTGATGAGACGGCACTGGTGGAAGCTGCCACTAAGGGTTCCATCCGTGGCGTGGCCCTGGATGTTTTTGAGGCGGAGCCTCTGTCTGCAGAAAGCCCCTGGCGATCACAGGATTGGGGCAAAGGTAACAAATCTCGTGTCCTAGTGACACCACATATGGGATATGTCGAGGAGGGCATTATGAATGGATGGTACGCCGAGCAGGCAGAAAATGTAGAACGATGGTTGGATGGCCGGGAAATCCTTCATAGATTGGTGTAAAGCTATGTTGTTATCGTCTCTATCAGTCCATTCATCAGCACGAGTGTAGTGTTTGGATGTGGCACATCAAGGTTGAGCAGGGAGGTCATTCAATCTCAGGATCAGGCGGCTCTAGGTTTCACGCATATTGTTCAATAGCAGTGTGGTAGATCGGGACAATTCTCCAGATCAGGGAGTGAAATAGGAGATTTTTAGTCTTTGGTATGACAGCGAGTGGTATTTCACGATAGACTGTGTTTGACCTGCATTTACCTGGTGTGGTCGATTCTTGCTTAGGATTTTCTATGTATCATGCTCCATACTCTCTCAAAGGCAAGGTGCTTCCATGGCAAAGAAGAACAATATTTCTGAGAATTTCCACTCTATTCAAACCTAACCCAGGAAGAAAACCTCACGAGGTGGGGATCGAGGAACGATGTACCCGTACCGTAATATGCATGTCGACTTATGCCTCGCGCTATCCACGGTCTTCATGCGTCGCCGGCTACTGTATCCGCAAAGCCTAGACTGCTCTTAAGCCATGGCTGTGATATCCCCATCCTCCGCTCGTCAATATCCGAACCGACTTATTCATCACTTGATCCCTCAGCACACTCGAAGCGTATCTCATATAGAGGAAGTGCCTGTTGTCCATACACGCAGATTCATGGTAAGCAAGCCAATCTCCCTGTGTGTCACGACGGATAAGTGATGGCTTGCTGGCCCTGGCCGTGTTGCTAACCATAAAGGTCACGCTCTCCCCTTATGGCTGTAGGTGCAGCACTGTTAGAACAGCCAAGATTAATACTAAATACTAGGATCACTCTTTGCAATAGGCGAAGAACAGAAATTCATATTCAGCCTGATAGCATAACATTCTACTAAACTCTCTTCTTTCCTGGTCCAATTCCATCTGCCATTCTGGTTGTGTAAACTCTCGCGAAGTATGTGAGAACGTCACCAGCAGATCAGACAGAGACGTCCTTCATACCATCCGAAGACTGCACAAGAATGTCCCAGAGGCCCTCCAGCTGCTCATACGAAACGTCTGCCTTCGCTTTGATGAGCACTGCTTGAATGATCGCTTCCTTGGATGCGGTGGGTGCGCGTTCCTTTGCCTTCAGATATGTGACACGCAGTTGAGCCAAGATACCGTAAAACTTCAATGCATCGTTTTCCGCGTCAAGATACTGGGAGATGGCGCTTGAATCCGTGGGTAAGCTCTGCCAGGATTGAGCGTGGTCGTAAGGAATGACATTCTGAAGAGCCGAGACAATGGCTTTGAAACGCGCCTCCTCTTCAGTGATGGTGCCGTGGAGGGCGTTGAACTTGTTGTTCAGGTCGCTTTGAAAGTTTCTGAGCTGCGAGATGGCATCGTTGAGTTTGTCGATTTGCGCTTGTACCTGATCGCGCTCCTTGGCACCGTTGATGGCCCCAAAGATGACATCCAGCCCAACGGCAGCAATGATGCCAATTCCAGTATCCGCAAGGGCTGCTTCGGCACCAATCTCAACGCCGCCTTCTACACCAGCCTCAACTCCCAGTTCCACACCGGTTTCGGCGAGGCCCTCGACTCCGAGCTCGGCACCAGTTTCACCTCCGATTTCTGCACCGCCCTCGAACAGGCCACTCTTGGCAAGCTTGCCGAGGTTCACTATAGCCTTCAAGACCAGGACTGATCCAGTGATCTCAGAGAGAAACGACCCAAACTGTGCTGGAACACAGCCTTCCGGAGGATCAGGCATAGCCTGTAGCTGAGCCTCAAAATCTTGGAGTTGCAAGTCAGTGAACTTGATGGCTCGAGCTATGATGACTAGAGCAGCATTGGCAGATAACAGCTGCTTTGTCTGGCCCTGCGTGGCGTTGTACTGGACGATTTGGGAACGAATGCTGTCCTGAATAGACTCTGCTTGGTTGTGAAGATCGTTCGCCTGGTTCTTCAGATCATCGACATGGTAGATCCAGTCGTCCCAAGGCAAGACAGAGCCCGAGTTACCCATTTTCTCGTTGTCTTTGATGAAGGAAGCAAGGTTGTTTCGATGGATTTGGGTCTCCTAACGTTTTGCGAGAAATCGCTGGTTAGTGGTGGGATATGTTCAACGGATAAGCGAGTAATTTCTTACCAAGCAGCTGAAAGCGAGCCTTTCCAAGCTGCTGTTATTTCGTTGAAAGGAGGAACCTTGAAGATCAGAAGAAAGAAGAGGTCAAGCAGTTAGGCAGCTTCGTGCAGGTCTAAAGTAAGGCGATGTGCGTGGTTGTTGTCTAATATTCCAGTATATGACTTCTTATTATATACCCAGCCCTCTTCATCAGAGCTTCTTTGGCATCTTTCAAGAGCTGCATTCCGTAGCTCCCCCTTGCGATCCAGAGGCAGCCTTTGCATTCCGAATTTGTCTGTGATAGTGGCGTTGACCAGCTTCCCCCAGAACTTACCGCCCGTCAAACCTTGAGGCCGCTGTTGAGGCTGACAAGGGAAATGCACAGAACATGCACCACCGATACGCTCAATGAAAAACCTGAGTTGACACTCTGGGAAAAGTACCGTAGTGATCAGCGTTCAAATGCCGTGGCGCTATCACATGTGAAACATTTGAACACTCGAGGCAGACTACGATAGCATCCGATAGGACGAAGGTATATGCTAATATGTGCAGAGGATCAACGTATGTAAATTTTCAATGGAAAGTTATGAATTACCATTTACCCCGCGTCTTACCTACGCCCAAGTCTTATATTAGTATTTCGGCTTTCAACCATCCGCGGTCACCGGAATGTGGTCGATGTGAGAGTAAGACGTTCGTGTCCCCATGTCATCGGAGTGGGAAATTTTAAAGAATATCTCCAGAAGTCAAAAACACTACCATAATTGATCATAGAGGGATATAAAGTAAGAAGCTTTAGTATGACAGGAACATTAATTGTTATAGACACCACGTATCGATGGGATACTCGGATATCACATGGAACATTCTGCATTTGTGTATTCTTCAAGACAAGCCTTGTCGCACTACGGCGTGACTGGTATGCTTGGCAAGATACTCCGCGTCTCGGCAGTTGTCAGAGTTCAACTCCCTCAACTATCTTGGCAGAGTTTGGTCTAAGACCAAAACGTGCACAATGTTGAGTAAAGTTCCATTTCTAGAGTAGCAAACAGTCAAGCTTCACCACATGCAATCAATGAATTAAGAAAGCAACCTGCCTGATGGAATACCGGAGGAAGTTCCCGAGAGGATAACTAATTTTTTGACTGGAATGAGGTACCGAATGTGATCCTAGGTGATCTTGTTTCAAGAGGATATTGGCTCGACGTCGACGACATGTGCCAAAGCTCGCATCGTTATGGTATGTCTCAACTCCGTTTTCGTCATTCTGGCGGACAACAATATTTATCTGTTGATCTGAAGGGGCTAGACCAGGCTAAGGCAGCAACTGGTATGCGCCGCTACCATAATGGATTTCGAAGAAGCTGAGAGAGCAGAGCATATCTCAGGGCATGCCAAGGCCAGAACAGCCATATCGAACTATTATTTATATCACAAATTACCCGCGCTATTAGAAAGAAACCATTGCAGTACCACACTCATCACTCTACCCCCGGGCTTGTTCTGATCGACTCTCTTCGTCTTGGGTTCATAACATTAATAAATCTCCCCTCAGTCAAACACTGCTCTTACTTTTTATATCCATTCTTTCTCAACAGAGCAGAAATGGGTGGCCTTCCTTTCGATGATTGGATTTACAATCTTCCCTACATGCGGGACGAGGTAAACACCAAGCATAACACGGTCGTCCAGACCCAGGATCAAGTTCAGGCAAATGTCATCGCCTTCAACAAGATACTCGACAAGTACAAGTTGCTTCTTGTAAACAATGGCGTGTTGCTTTACATTTCCACCGCCACACAGATGAACGATTTGAAGCTCGCCGACTTCACTACGCAGATTGATGCACTCCCGGAGCCAGTCAAAGGAGACGCCGTTCTCAACGGCGCCAGTGACATCGCTGAGCTCATTGGCGGTGCTAATGTGTTGAAATTCGTGGTCAATATCGGCAAGCTTGCAAAGCAGACCATCGCTGGTACTTCGGAGGAGATGGCAGCTGGCGAGACCGAGAAGCTCGTCGAATCACTCGGAGAAAGTGCGTTGGATGCCGGCATCACCGATGTAACAGAGACCGCTACTACCGAGTCTCTGGAGACAGCCGCTGAAGACGGTGCGGAGGAGATCACTGAAGCAGTCGTTGAATCCTCAACTTCAGCCGCCCTTGCGTCTACGGGAATTGGTATCTTTATTGCTGTCGGCATAGATGTCATCTTTGATGCTATCAATGGTGCCAAAGAGAGGGATGCGCTCCAAAAGATACTGGATAACCTCGACGACAAGTTGAAGATTGTCAACAAGTACCTTTCCACTGTCAACGACAAGACCAACGAGGTCAACCAGAAAACGGTTGACGGTATCAGCACTTTCCAGAAAGTGGCCTCGGAAATGGCGACTCTGCTCCCTGCCGGACACAAACCGACCTTCTCGACCGACTTTCCCGCTACGCTGGACTCTCTCGATACTTGTCTTGACGACCAGCAAAAGGCTCTCACCCAGTTCTCGATTCTTATCCAGCTGCGCGATACCTACATCAAGGCACTCAAGCGCAACCCGCATGTTGGCAAGGAGACTGTCATCAACGCTGTGCTGCTTACCGCTCCGGACTGGATTGATTATGAGACTCTGGAGCTCATGTGGACCGAGGTGCTGGCAAAGTATTCCGACATGATGGCTAACGCTAGTTAGTTGCTTTATAGTCAAGTAGGGCAGAAGTTGGTAGCTTGGACCGTTTTCGGATGAAATGTTGGTAGTTCTGAGGTTTCTAGATTATCAAATGGCGGATACGTCATGTAACTACCCTAAGTGAACAAGTAGGACTAAGTCATGCTGGGTCCTTGTCACTCGTGACGTTGACTCGTTGTACACTATCTTCTCCCTGCGAATTTGATCTTGTAATGAAGTACTTGGATTGGTGAGATTAATCTAGATAGCGTCGATTGTATTTTGCTAAGGCTTGAGGTCCCCAAAAACCTTTCAGCAACAAATACTATTTCGTCCTATTTGTTATTATCCAACTCCCGTTTACCATCTTTCGAGCTGTTCCAATCCGAGTTTGACACCATGAATCTCTGCCAGTTCCTTCAATACATCCACGCCTTGCACAGTAGGGTGATCCACCACTGGCAAATTAACGTACTTGAGCTTTGAGAGCCTGCATCTCTGCCCACACTCTCGCATCAGTGTGTGAAAGGCATCCATGTGACGGGACACCCTCGTCCTGTATGCTGGGAAGTTGACCCTCGTCCCGAGTCCGCCTAAACTCAAGATTCTCAAGGACCGTGGTAGGCGATTGACGTCAAGGGTTCTCTGGTCACCGATGTCTTCTTCGAAGATATGCTCCACGTCGGTAGAAAGATGTTCAAGACGCGGTGGCAGACGGCTTAGCAGAAATCTCTTCCAGCTGTTGTCAAGAGTTCGAATACACCGGATACTGATACTCAGGCTTGTAAGAGTTTGGATCTCTTGGAAGCAATTCTCGAGGGTGATGGGACCGTCATCAAAGTCCTCGTAGAGTTCGCAGTCATCCCACTGATTGATTGACAGGCAAATTTCTTCCAGCGACGATTTGTGAGTCAGTATGATTTGTGCCAGCGCGTTTGTGCTCATCCTAGCGCTTTCCATGACGTAGTTCTCGCTGACCGCGAGTTTTCGTAGCCGACGACAAGCGCACACGACAACAGCCAGTCCCTCTGTCGTGAAGTCCGCATCATGTAGGAGAATCTCCTTTACAGGCGAAGTCCCACATGGGAAATCGACAAGTAGCTTCACAGATGGTTCGCCAACGACAGAGGGCGCCCCATGAGCGCCGGTTAAGCGCAGCTGATGGCCTATGAAGGTCTTAAGCTTAGGCAGATAAAAGAATGGTGCCGTCCAATTCGCATCGAAAGTGTCTTCGGTGTCCCAAGAGCGGATATCAAGATGGCGCAGCTCGAGAAGCGGCAACGTTCCGAGCACAGGGACCTTACTGCCAGCTGTGATTTTCATAGCTACATCCGAGGCCAGAATGAGGGGCAAGAAGTAGATGCCGTGTTCCGGGTTGAAGTACGGGATTCGAATATCCAGTTTGGTGATGATTGTCGTCCATGAGAGCACAAGAGCAGTAAGAGAGCCTTCAGCAGCCTCGAATTGGCCATCATTACGATCTAGTCTTTTCGTCAGGCTCAACCACATTTTGTGGGTTTCAGAAGACAGTGCCTCTAATTCCCCCGGGATCAGAAAAGGGTCTTCTGGGAATTGTCTGCCAGAGGTGCCTGTATGGGTGAAGGATATATCTCTGACGTTCGTACGTATTCTTGGGTTTCGAAGAAGGTGCAGAGCTATGTTTTCCGTGGTCGGGTGATTGTGGCCGTTCCTTTTGGCAGGCCAGTGGCGGACAAGCATTGAAGGTGACACGATTCTCCATAAGCGCTTATGAACAAGCGCCAGTTGGAAGAGCGTGGCATGTTCAGAGTCGGATATGTATTCGGCTATACGTTCCAACAGTTCGTTTGGTAGATCCAGGAGTCCAGTACTGGGTTCTTCTTTCTGACGACCTGAATTCTCAAGCATTATTGTATTTGTCCTGTGTCGAGTGTTACGAAGACTAATTCGGAATAATTTATAGTCAGAAAAGAAAGTAAACAGAACTCTAGTAGAAAGCTCAGCTGCCGAGATTGATAATTATAGCGTGTGACTGTAAGATATCCAAGCGATTTTTAGTAGATATGTAAACTACACTTTTCTTATTTGAGGTACATATATAAAAGGCGTCAAACTTAATTCCAGGTTAAGAAACGCAGTAGTCACATCCGATGACTTAATAGCGTAGCCACGATCTGATCCCTACACCTAATAGCTTATATGTAGTTAACATGGGTATAGCAGCGGCATCGGCTTACAAATATCGTATAATCTTTACAGGGTTGTATTCCGGTTTATAAGCTCAGGCAGTCTGTCTAGACTGTCCGGGTTGGTTCAACAATCTGACCGATCCTCTTTGTATGAAAGTAGTTAGTTCACGCCTAATCAGGTATTCTCGGTTAGAACGCGCTGCGTTTCGTCTTGTAGACTAATAAAAGCTTCTTTACCCCGATCCAATACTCTTGACTCACACTGCCTGTTAGTCTCCACTTCTAGGCGGAACTTCGCCCAGATCTTTATTCAGCAACTTCACTTGTCCAGTTAGAACTTGCTCGCAGGCTTGTAGGTGGGCCAAATTCCAACAGAATGTCTGCCCGCAAGGTAGAACCATGCAGCCAAAGGACCTCTCTCTAGACTTCACAAAGAGCACATGATTTCAGAGCGTAAGCTGCAAGTGCTCAATACTCAATACTGTACCAAGGCTACCTTACAGGTACATGAGCTTCTCCGAAGTCCAGGTTCTAGAATTAGTAGAAATAGATTGAGAGAACGTAATGATAAGAGACATCAGTTAACTAGATCATTATGCGATTGGATGACTGGTCGCCTGTCTGATACTCCAATAGCAATCAGCCTATCTTTCACAAGATGGTCAAGTAAAGCCTGTACGCACCGAACAAGTCGATCAGCCTGGCGGTTCTCACGCCCATCTGCCGTGTATATGACAGGGCGGCTGCACGCACTTGATATCCACTGTGGTCCCGCAAAACCATCAATGGAAGAACCGCACCGGAGTTTTTCATGGAAAAGTAAAGGATCCAGATCCCTGGTCGGAACTGTCGGCATTTGAACAAGCTGAGCTAGTTATTCAGGAATGCTGGAAGTACTTTTGCGATTAGCTGAAATTGCCGTGTTGAAACTCTATAACTGCAAAGCTTTGTACAGGCTGGGTCCCGACTCAAGTTCCACCAGCTCGAGGGTACAATACCAGATGAATTCGAATGTCAATGACATTTGAAGGATCGCTATCACGCCGATCGTGATCATATTGTCATGGATATTCCTGAACATGAGCTCATCCAGTTGGGATGGAGGGTGGCCACTAAAAGTTGCATTCACACAGTCTGCGCGATCACTACACGCAGCTGTCGGCTTACCAGTCAGTTCGCGGTTCTTGAGTCACACACCAACTTTCTTTAGTCCTGTCTACACCGCTCTAAGGAGCTGCCCCCTTGTCCGGCCAAAACTCGTAAGCAACGCCTGAATTAAGCTTGATTGGGAACCAGATATCCGGTTTCGAGGCTGACCCTCCTCACCCCCCTTCTTTCTCCTTCTTCTTTCTGTCAACCTACAGAATACATTACAGGTCAAAACACGAGAATCCGTCCCACTCTTCATTCCCATTTGTAGGTATTGATTACATGATCTGACCTGGCTTGTGTATCAGGTCCTAGTCCTGAATGGTTAAGCGTCTTGAATCTAGTACCGTAAGTGAACGTATATTTGTCAGCTTCGATATATATAAAATACAGGACCAATCCGGGAGGGACTGTCAAACCGAAACATCTCTGTCAACTCACCGTACAGACAACTCTTTATCAAGCTCTTGCTCAACATGGCAGGAGACGGAAAACCAAAATCAGTTAAACTGGCGGCTGTGCAGGCCTCACCAATCTGGCTTGACAAGACTGCCACCACCCAGAAAGTTTGCGATCTTGTCATCGAGGCAGGCCACCTTGGCGCAGATGTGATTGGGTTCCCCGAGACTTTTATCCCAGGATATCCAGGTTGGGTTGAAATCATTCCCGTCCGTGCTGAGCCTGCGAAATCTCCCTATCGTCGTCTTTTCACTCAGGCTGTGGCTGTGCCCGGACCCGAGACGGCTGCTATAGGCGCAGCATGCAAGGAGGCTGGCGTCTACGCCGTCGTTGGTATCAACGAGTGCAGACCCAATACTACGGGAACTCTCTGGAACACAAATCTGTTCTTTGGTCGGGACGGTACGCTACTCCACAAACATCGCAAGATCACGCCCACGGTCGGGGAGCGGTTGATTCACGCGCCAGGTGATACTAGTAGCAAGACCTCAGTATGCACCGAGTTTAGACCTATCAGCAGCCTCATCTGTGGTGAGAACGGAAACCCCCTCGCCCAGTATTCGATTGCACTTGATTACCCCGTCGTCCACGTGGCATCGTGGCCGCCTCACCACAACCAAGGAACAAATGTGGAAAAGATTGTAGGAGTATTCTCAGCAGCAGTGGCGACCTCTGTGGGCTGCTATGTCATTAATTCTGTCGCGGTGATGGATGAGGATGCCATAGCGGCTTATGCCCTGGATGAAGATGCTAAAAAGTTCTTGCAAGACGTGCCAGCTTCGAGGCAGGCAAGCATTGTCGGCCCTGGTGGAGTCATCCTTGCAGATGCTCAGTCTACAGCAAAAGACGGATCGGACGACATCATTTATGCAGACGTGAATGTCGAGGACCTAGTGGCTGTGAAGTACGCTGTGGTAAGTAGGCGCCATTCTCCTCATCTTGACTGCGGCTGATAATGATGGGATTTCGCCGGCCACTACAACCAGCCAGAGATTTTTGCTCATCATTTCCGTCCTTTCTTGACTAAGGACTGATTAGAGATTGTAGGAACAGCTCATTGTGTGATCATTGGGTCATAATGCTTAAAATGGGAAGAAAACAGTGTTCTCTTTTCTTGTGGAAGTATCTTGCCTTTGAGATCATATAGCATGAAAGATAGTTCAACTGATGTATTGCTCCAAGCTCTCTCATTTACAGCTCCCGAATCTTACGCGTGCCAACACTGTTCGTTAACATTGGGACATATTGTGATCAACTGTTCTTAGGTGAACTACTCTGTGATCAAAGGGTCCGGAGTTAGAGTTCCTACTGAGGGTTTTACATAGAATCACGTACGAATGCAAGGAAACGGCTTTTGTTGAGCAAATTTTATTGGGACTCTCCCAAATATATTACATAATATGGCGCCGAGATGCACCCAGCTTCAATTCAATAACCTACATTAGAAGAGCAAGAACAGAGAAGAAATAATGACCAGGAATGTATAGCACAGAGTTGACATCTGAGATCGATTGGCGGTGTTGGTGACGTAAATAAAAGGTTCATCATCTGTAGCTGGTGCTGAAGTCATGTCAGAGTATTGTTCGTTGGGAGTATCATCCAGGGAATCCAGGGATAACCTACTAGGAAGTGCGCTTGATTCATAGCCTGAGTTTGACCCTGGGTTATCAAAGCTGCCAGCATCAGGCTGCTTTCCACCACGGGACTGGTCGCCTGAAATAGAGGTAGCCTTGCGATCTGCCTCAGGAGCCGATTCAGGAAGCTTTTCAAGGTCCGAGCCGGCATGCGCGGTGGATATTGGCGCAATCACTGATATCAAACTTGTCTTGGCGGGTTGGTTGGCAAGCTGATTGCCCGAGGCTGTGCCAGCCTTATCGTTCCTCCATGCCGGAAGATTGTCCTTGCCCCAAGGCAACGTGTCTCCATTGCCCTGAGGAGAAGAGGTTTTATCATTCTGAATGTGAATGTCACCGTCATCCCCAGCCATAGAGTGAGTGCCATCGTCATCCCCAGCCATGGAGTGAATGTCATCGTCATCAAAACCCGGTACCAGAGGTCTGCCATGCCAAGCTGGAACTGCCTGAGAAGTAGGGACCGGTACGTCTGGGGAAAGTCTGTAATCATCATCCCAAGCGGCAGACTGAACACTGTCGTCAGCGGAATAAGGTACAGAAGTGCCACGCCAAGTTGGAAACGCCTTGGAAGGAGGAACCTGGCCATCTTGAGATGGATTGTAATCATCGCCCCCGGTTACATCCTGGATATTGCCATCGGCAGAAGGAGGTGCGGAATCGTCACGCCAAGTTGGAGATGCCTTAGAAGGAGGGATCTGACCATCCTGAGAAGGATTGTAATCATCGCCCCAGGTTACAGCCTGAACATTGCCGTCGACAGAAGAAGGTATGGCATTGTCACGCCAAGTTGGAGACGCTTGAGAAGCAGGGGCTTGGCCATCTTGAGAAGGGCTGTAGTCATCAACCCAAGCTGCAGAGTGGATATCGCCGTAGACGGGAGGAGGTATAGGATTGCCATGCCAATCTGGAACTTTATCATCAGACTTAGCGTCTGGGGTTACCGCCGGTGGTTGTAGGAAGTTGGTGTTGTACGACTTGTTTGATACGGGGTGAGTGATTGTCGCCGTGAGGGGTGTAGGGCCGTATGTGTAGCAAGTTTGGACGTCGCGGGTGAAGCCAAACGGGATGTCGGTCAAAGCTACGGTAGGCGGAGCTGCCACGCCTTTGTATGTTTCCGTGACAGCATAGACTTGGGGACAAAGCCCTTGGGCGCAAAAGCAATCGTAAGTAGCCTCATAGGCGACAGTTTGCACACATGTGTTGCAGCCGCAGGCTTGACAGCTTGGCGCCTCAACTTGAACCGGGATGGGGCCTCCTGTAATGGCAGGCATTTCGACCACAGCTTCTGGGCCGCCAGCATTCAAAGAGGGCATTTGGCCGATGTCTGCAAAACATTGCGTGATGGTGGCCGTACGGTAAGTCAGAATCAGGGCTTCAGGAGATGCAAAAACAGTTTTGGTGATGGAACAGAGTAAAAGGATGACAGCAAGACGGCCCATAGTGCTCAAATAGAGTAGATCAAGAACAGAAAAGAGTGACGTGGATTAAATCGCGTTGCAAAACGAGTGAATTGTGAACGAACGATTGGGATATCAACAGCAATCAGCGACAAGAAGATGCAAGGCGAGGTCGAGGGGATTCAACACAGGTATGATATCACCATTTAGAGTGAGGGAGAACAGCCTACGGGTATCTTTCGCATTCCTGAAGCTTGGAGAACCCCTTGTTAGATTCGCATCATGAAGTTGATCAGACGAACATGAATTTGCGTTCCAGTCCACAAGCTGTCCTGCCGACAGCCAAACGCAGGGAGAAGGATTGTCGTATCACGCCCAAATCCCAGAGGGTAATTTCCGCATTTCCGCCCGTATTTCCGCCACAGCGAAATACGATTGTGAAGTCTGGTTGGTGCCCTTAGAGCTTCGAAACCGTTGTGATTGATGAGGGAGGTCTACTCTCTGAGAAGATTGACTTGTGGCCAGTGTATTGATCTAGCCCTTTGGAACCCCTGGGGGCTATATACGCTCTACTCTAAGTGTCGCTTTCAAGTTCTGCTGCAACGCCTCCTTTCAAGTTGTCTATTAATAAAAGGAGTTGAATCGCCCTGCATGTGGCAATGGAAAGTGGCTGGCTGGATATAGCGGTGAAGTTGCCCATTGTAGAAAAAGCCAAACTGAGGCTGAATCCAGCCGGTCGGTTCATCGAGTCACAGTCATTGGCCGTTCGAGAAATGCATTTCTAAAAGGTCAAAGAAATTTGCTGAAATTCCTGTTGGAATCCGCCCCTGAAGTGACGGATCGTCTCAATGTCCTCCATCACGAGTATTTGAGCGCTTCTCTTGCGAACAACGCTGATGAGCTAGTTGCAACAACCTTCGACAACCATGAAGTGGCCACTCCTTACTCTCACTGCTGGAAGTATTTTCCAAGCTACCGCTGCTCTTCAGCAACTTGGAGATGCCCAACTCATCCACGGCTCCTGGTGTTTTACATACCTTTCGAGTTACCTAGCTCCTGTTGAGACAGGAAATACTGAACCAATACCACCAGGCTCTTCTGCGACCCAGCTGGAGCTTGGAATACAAACGCGGTTAGATGGGAGTCCAGCGACCTTGGCTCTGACTTCATCGGACTTGTTAGACTCTTCGGATACCACGCGACGGCCTTCGCCAGGCTCCGAGTCTCCTCTATCAACTGAGTCGCCCAGTACTTTGTCTGGTGGCGAAAGTTCAACAGTGACGGAGTCTGGTGCCCTATCTCTACCCAACGAAGCGACCTCGACATCAGCTTCCACAACCAGCGCAGATGGCCGAGTCCTCCAGGACACCGTTATACTTTTAATCGTCCCCGCAGTCGGAGATGAGGGTAGTCGGAAGTTGAAGAGATCCCTAGGGGGCTTTCTCAGCAATGGAAACGTCCCCAACCCCGAAGTATGCACTTTTGCCTCCGCCTTCACTCTGACATGAGGGCAGCTTCTGGACCAAGGAGTTCCCGTATACTACTCAAGCGGAGAGGCCTACAAGGAGCTCAGTGGCCAGGGTCAACCACCTGATGATGCTATCACGACAACATTTTCCAACTCTGGAGGCGAGCTTGTCTTTACGAATTCAGCGTTGCCCAACGGTCGAGGTGCCTTTTGCCAGGACCCTGACAGCGGACAAGTCTATATCACGTTCTTATCAGGACCACCAGGCTGTGTCTCGATCTCGCTCCGTATTTACGGAGGTAAGGAGAGCCTTGGAACCCAGATGATGCCTCGTACTAACGCTAGTGAATAGTTAAGCAATGCCAGAATGACCAAATACTCGAAGAGGGATTTTCAGCCTCAGTCACCAGCCAGTCAACAGAAGCTTCTCTTTCCAATCAATCGATTACGACTACATCTGCAGGAGCAGCATCATTGACCCTTGATCCTCTATCATCCGCAGGGTCGTCATCAACATCTACTACTAGCTCGCTCACTTCCACGGGCGCCCCAGCAATCATCGAAACTTCCTCTGAGGCGATCGGGGGGACTCAGTCCTCGGACAGTACAACAACCTCTAGTTCGGTGACTGGGGCGTCTACCAACTCACCATCACCCTCCAGCACAGAGTTATTGCCGTCAACCATTGGCAGCTCTTTGTCTTCATTTACTTCATCACTAGACCTGTCCCCATCATCTGATACTACAACTCTATCGCCTAACTTTCCTTCCTCATCTGACACGGCATCTACTGAGTCCTCCTTCTCTTCCAGTACAGCATTTACCGACTCGTCTACTTCAACGTCTTCTGTTCCATTTACGGACCCTGCTTCGTCACAGCTCTCATCTTCGCCACAAACCACATCATCCACAGAGACAAGCGCCACCTCTAGCGATACCACTAGTGCTGCTCTGTCAGAGCTTACATTATCCTCGCAAGCTACAGGAACTACAGAGACCAGCGCTACTTCGTCAGAGCTCATATTGTCCTCGCAAACCACAGCATTAATAGAGACTAGCGATACCTCTACCGATACCACTCGTGCTGTTTCGTCTTCTATAGGCAGCAGCTGTGCCCTGATAACAACTGCCATCTTGGCGAACCCAACCCCGCTATTTACGAACCCATTGAATTTCGATGATGGTTTTGCCCGAGTTGCAGCAGACGGTGGAGACCTCTATGTCAGCGTGAATGGATTCGTAGCACGTGGCAGCGGATCGTCTGCATTTGCAAATCAACCACTTCCCGCATCTAATATTCCGGACACAGCTTTACTTGCCTATTGGGACGATTTATATCTCGGCAGGCCTGGGCAAAACGTCTATTACGAAATCATTTATACTGGGACCAGAACAACATACATCTTCGAGTGGATTGTCTCGCATTACAGAGACATGAATATTTCCTCGAGAGCAAGCGACATCGATGTTTACCATTTTACCTGCACTTACAGCCCCGACGATGCCATTATACGGTTCAAGTACTACTCGATCCCTGAGGCGTCGAGCGCAACGATCGGCATGCAGATCTCCGGACAAGCCATATGAGTCTCGTATAACCAAGCCGGGGTTGTACGCAACGGTGTGGAAGTGCTTCTGAATCATCAAACGTTCACTTATACAACTCAAGAGTTTGATAACACTGGATGTGAGGAGCCGGTGCCAACTTAATTATCCTTATTAGCTAGTTTTAAAGACGCTCCTTGTTTCTTTTTGTTTTTTTGTTAAAAAAAAACGCACTCGAAGATTGAAAACAGGGCAAGAGTTGGAGAGGAAACTACATGTATTAATAAGATTTTTCTGCTTATTAAAATTAGAAACAGAGTGTTCTTGATCATGTACCAAGAGGGTCCCTATAAGAACCCAATGAAGACTGGCCTTGCTCTACAATCAGGCTGACTTTACGCGGTATGGTGTCTGCTAGATTATTTTAATAAATTTTCGTAGTGTTTACCCACTTAGTGAGCTTCCCTACTCTGACTTCTATTCAAACACTAGAGAAGGCCTTTTGTCAGAATATAAAGAAAGCCGGGTTGACCAGTCGAGGGTGATGAGTTCAAACTAAAGCACGGTCACTAATCGAGCTTTGTTCACCAGATCGACAATGTTATGTTATCAGTCAGACTGACTATTTTTAATAAATTATTTCATCACTGTGGAGCATAGAGTTCATTATTACTCCACATCCTGTTGATATCCGTAGCTTGTATAGATCTGTTTCCCAGCTGAGCTAACCTAGCGATAAGGAGCTTTCAGTAAATATGACTACAGAGAAATGACACAGTAGATAAAATTACCAATCGTCTCAATGTGTACTGTACACATGAATACTAAGCTCAAGCGCCCCTTATTCTTACACGCCTAAAATTGCATAAAAGAGGTAATAGGTCAGGTATTAAACCACTCAATTTTAATACAGCGTTGACAGACATTCCCTGGTAAAGTACTTTGAATAATATCATTATCTTTCAGCAGGCAATCGCAAATATACAAGATGTTTAGTCAGCTTTATTCAAAGCGCGTGAATATTGGCATAGGAATCTCGCAGCTACACTGTTAACCAATACATCAATCACAAGGAAGTCTTTGGAGGGACAAATCATCGACGGGAATCATGACAAATTCGTACAAATCATCGATGGACCGTTCAGCAAACAATATTGACTTTAATTATAGACAGCTGAATGATACTAATCGGGGATTAAGCTGTTAAGCTCAATCGTTGTACGGTTCCTAGCTGGCTCAGCTAAAGAAGCCATAGCAGAATAACAAGCAGAGATCCACATGAAAACTATGTATCATGCTCCATGCTCCATGCTCTTTCAAAGGCAAGGTGCTTCCACAATAACAAAGACCACAGTGCCACATGAAACCCGTTTATTCTGCAATACTGATCGCGGTGAAGACTAATAATGCGGCTTTTCGCAATATGATCCACACACAGTCTTCGTCTCGTATTTCGTCTCGTACTTGGTGACGTACTTTGTTTCGTACTTCGGCACGTACTTCGTCTCGTACTTGGTCTCATACTTGGGCACGTACTTGGTCTCGTACTTGGTCTCGTACTTGGTGACGGGAGGCGCGGGTACGGTCTTGGTCTCGTACTTGGTCTCGTACTTTGTGACGTACTTGGTTTCGTACTTGGGCACGTACTTGGTCTCGTACTTGGTCTCGTACTTTGTGACGTACTTGGTTTCGTACTTCGGCACGTACTTGGTCTCGTACTTGGTCTCGTACTTGGTGATGGGATGCGCAGGTACGGTCTTGGTCTCGTACTTGGTCACGTACTTGGTTTCGTACTTCGGCACGTACTTGGTCTCGTACTTGGTCTCGTACTTGGTGACGGGA
>JAJODA010000013.1:0-14763 GCA_021730345.1 Fusarium cicatricum | reverse complement strand
CCATCATACCGTTTCCACCCTCCGCCCCCCGTCCCAAGAACCGTGCGAGATCCTTAAAACTCCGTATCGCAAAACCAAAAACACTACATCCAGATGTACGCGTCAACGGTTCTTCTGAGCAATCGCACCGGAAATGACCCTGTACTATCGGTTCGACTTCTAGCCACGTGATCCTCCAGAGCCACCGCCAAAGTCGGGTTCTCGGTCCGGCATGTGTTTCTTCTCCTTCCGCCCCTTGATCACAAACTCGGACATGATCTGGATGTGATCCGCCGGGAAGTGCCAGTTGGGGAATGCCGGGACCCGCTTGAGGTACTCTGAGTCAGGGGGGCCGAGCAGGTCTACCACCTCCAGCGTATTGGTCGAGTACCAGATGTAGTCAATCACGTCTGCAAAGCCAGGCGTGTAGTTTGTGAATGGCATCTCGTCGGCGGTTTGCTTGGTGTGAGCATAAGCATCCCTAAGGCTGAAGGGATGTTCAATACCGTCCCGCGTGAAGCTACCATACTGGAAGTTGCTCAGGTCAAGATGATCCGGAGGCACTCGGCCCATAGACATCAGCTCGTACACTGACGAGTCTTCGGTCGAGTTAAAATCACCACAAACCAAGAGAGGAATCTCCGTGTTGGTACGGTACTCCTGGCTCGGGCCGGGCTCAGCCTGAGGAATCGGCGCCTCATCATCTGACGTTGGCAGCACAATCATTTTCTTGTCCTTGACTGCTGGCCATCGGGCATACTTTTCAGCGAGCTTGGTGACATGCTCCATCAAGATACCCGTCTGAATAACCTTGACATCTGCCAAGGCGGAATCCCAGGTGAGATGAACGTTGACCAAGATGATGCGGGCCCCGGTGAGTCGTGACTCAAAGAAGCAAATAACAGCAATGTTGTCCTTGGGCATCACGCGGTTAAAGACATCGTGCTGGTTCTTCATGTCGGGTCGGTTGATGGCAATCGTCGCGAACTCGATCAGCTGCTTGTCGAGCAAGATAAACTTGCTCTGCTTATAAAAGACAGCACATCCATCCACGGTCTGAGCGTCCTTCTCGGACATAGTCCTTGCGCGCGACTTTGGCCAGTGGACACCTTTGTAGTCCATCTGCGCGAGGTCGGGGCTGAGGTCCTCTTTGAACGCATCTGTAGATACCTCCTGGAGCGCAAGGAAATCTGCGTCCCTAATCCGAAGCTCCTCCAAAATGCAGTCCTTGCGGTATTCCCAGTTGAGGGCACCCGTCGGGGTGTAGCCGTACGTCTGAGGGGTCGCATACTTGTCGCAGAGAATGTTCCACGAAAAGACTTTGATCTTTTCCAGGTTGGGTGACACATCCTCCTGGATGACAATCGATTTACGATCGGCCGGAGCTAAGGGTACTGTAATCATGTCAGCGTAGATTTGGTATAGAAAGCATCGTTCAACTTACTGGGCGCGCCCTCTCTCAAAGCGTTGACGAGGCTCTTGGTTCCCTTTTCCATAATCTCCTGCTTCACATCGTGCTCCAACGGATTGCCTTCGATACCGAGCATCTCTAGGAGATGAAGAGATCCAAGTTCAAATGGAAGCTGCTGAATATTGTTGCTGAACAGTAGCAACTGCTTTAGATAGGTGCACATTCCGAGCTCAGGGGGGATCTCGGCAATCTGATTATACGAGGCGTCGAGATGGCGAAGCTGTCGCAACTCTCCAATCGAATTCGGCAGGCGAGTCAACTTGTTTGAGGCGATGTACAGCTCGTTCAAGAACTGGTACTTGAATAGTTCAGGTGCCAAGTTCCGTAGTCCTTGGCCGCTCATATCCATATTGTGCCAGTCCTGTCGCCGCGTCTCTTTTTCCACAGCCAAGGGTCGCCGCCGGTCGACGCTATCGTTCTCGCTATCGGCCTGAGCGCGCAAAGTAGTAGGGGGAGGGCCGCCAATGCCTCGGTTTTCCGACGCCTTGAGCCTAGCATAGTAGTGCGGTTGTTGTTGATCGGTCATGGCAGCATGCGCTCGTTCAGCCTCCTTGTGCATCCTCAATTGCTCCTGCCACATCTCGTTTGGAGGTGCCTGTCCTCTTGTTCCCGCAGAGTGGCCGTTCTGTAGAGCGTTCGGATTGAAGGGACTCGAGTTTGAAAGCACGCCTGAAGCGAAGCTAGAGTGGTGGCCCAAGCCGTTGGTGTTGGGCATTCCATGGTCATGTTGAAGGCCTTGGTGGTGTTGCGTCTGCGAAGGGTGTTGGTGTTGGGTATGTTGTTGGTAGTTGTAGAGCAAGTTTGGGATGCCTCGCCCGGCACCGTTCATCCGGGCATGTTGGTTTTGCCCGGCGTGCTGGGAAAACATGCCGGCAGGGTTTAACAGTCTGATAGTATGAGTTATGGGTTGGAGGGAGGCGGGTCAGGTAGGTGCGCCGGCGAGCAGCACGGCAGCAGGTTGCGCTGGTCGGCGGTCGTTATCGAGGGAGGAGGATGTATCAAAAAGCTGGACCAGCTCATCGGCCGTTGAGTAAACGCGATGTGTTGGGCTGTGGTGATGACGGTGGTGGTGGCCGCGCGGGGACTGTCGATCAGCGTGTAGTGGCTCGACACCTCACCCAAGGTTCAGAAGGAGAGACAACAATGGTAGCTCGCGTTTGCGCATGGGCCCGTTGGGTCAACCTCTCTGCGTGGGAAGTCGTCGTGAATCGGGAGCTCGGCTTGAAGACAGTGGTTCGTCGGCAGGGTCAAGAGCTCATCGAAAGGTCTTGTCGCAGTGGTTCGGCAAGGCTGGGAGGTCGTTGATTCAGTCAGGCAGGTGAGTAGCCTAGAATCACTGTCACAGACGGTGGAGCGACTTTGTATCCGGAGTTAAGAGGAAGATCAGAGGATCGCGAAGCGTTTGCGAGCGTCAAGAAATGCTGCAGGGAAGCTTGTCAGTCAAAGATTGAGGGAAGGTTATCATGGGAGGGGATCTGAGCTTTTGCGACACGTTGGCGTGTCCCCTTGGCTCGAGCGGGGCCACATACTGGTAAGTAGCGAGCGCAACAATGGAAATATTCACTGAAAAGTCAACTGATACTTGAACAGAAGAAGAGTGGCCGATATCAAAGGAGTATTCGAATTGTGACTGATATGCTGGTGACACTGCGACGACGGATTGACTGCCCGGACTGGCGACTTGAAATCACGTGCAACTGCAACTGCTCCGCATTCTGGTGGTTCGTGCTACCGCATAGATCACGTGCAGCCTTATCGTCTCAAGCTCTACCCTTCTGAGGGCAGCTTGCTCAACGCTCGCATGGCCTGCAACGACGGAAGCAAAAACTGAGACAAGAGCTGCTTCATTCAAGGCAAGTTTAGACAAGTTTTCAGCCGAGGGTCTTACTTTTTACCTCATATACGGGTCCATGATTCAGTTGAGCTTGATATGTGCTTGCGGCTCTCGTTTTGATCAATTCACATTGACTTAACTGCAACTCATACGAGCCGGATTGTTCTGTTATGTTGCAGATGCGGGACCATGACTTGGACTCAGCGTTGTCCAGTAGGTCTCAAAGGCATCACCAGAGATGGAAGCAAGCACAGGCTTTCGGAACCAGAGGCCGTTTCCAGAACGCTCCGCCAAACACGATTCCGTGATGGCGGCGCCTAACAATGAATCCCATCTCTGGGAACGGCGCAGACACAAATCATCAACACAGTGACGCCATCTCCCAAGCTATACCCTTCATCAAGGAACGCGATGAGATTCGCTTGAGTCCTTATTGGCGTTAACGCGGACGCAGTTTGATCCACCAGGACAAGCCGCACCCATTCTCGGAGTGTTCAGAACTGAGGCAAAAGACCGACAAGCTAAGACTTACCCGAGTCAGGACTTCCAAAGGCTTTCCATCTTCTTGTCAACGGTTGCGTTTGATACTCGTCTCAGAGCAGCAACCCAGCAACCACTGCTCCCATCACTACATACTTGGCCAGGAAGGAGTCTCAAATCCCATCGAAAACATCTGGAATGAAGATTCCCCATCTTTGGCGCCTCAAGCATGTACAGCGCTTGATTGCTGGGGTTCCCAGGCATCAACAACTGCTCCAGGGGAGCTTCCCTCCAATCTGCCGGAAATAGGATCGTTCCACCAGCGAAATGTGGTGCAACTGATGATGGGACGGCACAAGGCCTATTGTCAAAGCTCCTCGGGGCGTGGTTTGAAGCTCTCCTGAAAACGATTCACGATGGACGCAGCCGACTGTTTGAGACGGCATTATGCACTCTTGAAGATTTGAACCTGGATGATGTTTCGACTAACTATGATCCAGAAGACCCGCCTTTGGAGCAGAGATGCGTTCTATCGCTCATCTATCGCTCATCGTGCAGGTTATTTGGACGCATTGACAAGGCAGACCCTGGCAGCAATGCCAAAGTCGCATCACCAGAGAGCTTGCGCGATGGATTCATTGAGCACGGATATTGTCAACTCCGTGAGCAGATTTGACGATGCTTGCTTTGGCTGTCTGCTCGTGCTGCATCAAACGCTGATCACAGGCTTCACCAGCCGCCCCGGCCAACCAGACAAGCCTCGGAGCGTCAGCGCGGCAGGGCTCAATTCGACGATTCGATACGCGTCAACAGCACATCAGCGACCCAGACGTCGGGTGGAAAAGGGTTTCTCTCATGTGCGGGGGATGAGCCAACGGAAGACACGGCCGCTCCACACCCCAGAACCCAGGCTCGGTCCGGCAGTCGAATGGGAACTTTGCTCTCCAGGGCTAATTACCACGTACAGCCGGATACTGGAAGAAAAAGCATCGAGCCGGGAGGAGCAGGCGTGAAGGATGCGTCCCCTTCTCGTCAGAAATCCGTATATAGAATGTGACTGCTGCCGCCGCCCTCTGCGCGCGACCTGAAACTCTACAGTAGAAGCTGCTGGCTTTGCTGTCTCCTCCGTGTGCAAAACTGCCCGAAAGTCTATCACCCTCATCACCGACTCTTTCTGCTTACTCGAGGCGTCGACGCCAGATCCCCTTCAGGCGCAAGGGTTTATTAGCTGAGTATCGGAGGCGCTGGTCGCCGACTCAACCTGGCAGAGCCAAGCACCGTAGCTTGGGCACTCTTCTCTTCTGTTAGGTCACTGAGGCTGGTCTCACCATCGAGCAGTAGGCTGCGCCAGTCTCGACGCCTTGTCCAGCAGCCTGACGTCTTCGGAATAACATTCTCAGTGCGGGCGTGAAAGATGACCGCCACGTCAATCCGCAATATCCTGGCAAAGAACCATCTGGACACAAAACTTGACCCATCGAGCCCGAGCCAACGGATAGGAGGGTCCAATCTATCGTCGCGTGCACTTTCGATACATCACATCTGCACCGCAAGCAGACAGTCCATTCCTCGTCCTTGCGCTTATTGAATTTTCGCTCTCCATTCCCAAGGGCACATTGCAGTCCCATTCCGAGGCCGTTTAGCGGAAAGGATTCGGTCGAACCAGGAACAGCGGTCAGAAACGGAAGCAGGCTCCGTTTCCGCAAACAGACCCCGGCTGATTGACGCATGCGTCTGGACGACCGTACTCACCAGACACACCAAGAAACGAGATACGAAATCTCCTCAGCGGCGGCAACTACGCACTGCCTATCCGTACCGTCTGGGCCATCGCTACTGTAGGGCCTGCTTCGTCTTGTGCCCCTGCAAGGTCAGCGCCCTAGCAGACAAGGGATTACATCCGGGAAGCAGTCCGAGCCACCGTCCGGGCTTCTGAACCCAGTTCCGCGGTGGGAGAAGGGTTCTAGAAGCACCAAATATCGGCGACAACGGTGGATACGGCCAGGCACAGAAGCGCTGGCAGGTGGCATCAATTGGGTGCCGCGGTTCCAGCGTGTCCGTTCTAGCGGCGGTGGAACGCTTCAAGCCACCCCTGTGTTGGTAGGTCGGTACGTTGGTACGGGACACGGAGGCAGCCCTGGTCTAAGTTAACTTAGTTGACCCCCCATCCAGAGGACCGTGACAATGTCGGAATGGAGCGGATTTATCTACGCCTCTGCCGCCCCTTTACCCACCTTGAGTCGACGGACGCAGGGTGAAAAGGAGTGGAAGCGCCCCAAGACTCCCCCGCGATCCAATTCGGTCTCTCAAGACCCCAACCGCAACAGTCGGCGTCCCTTTCGACACACGAGGACCTCCAGCGGCAGCCAGGGGAGCCGCTCGTCGCACGAGTCGACCCTGCTGCATTCCAGCAGCCCCGCCGCGGGGGAAGACGACCATCCTCAGTCTCACTTTCAGTCGAGGGTGGTGTCATCTGACTCGCGTCTATCTACGTCGACGGCGCCCTCCAGCAAGTCATTGTTGAACCTTGGGACCGGCACCACCTCTTCGTCCGTCTTCTTTAACCGTGCTCTGGCCGACAAGACGCGATATAGGGATCGTCGCTATCGTCACCCCGAGACGCCGTCTGCTTCTGTTGATCTGAAAAATGTCGCCATGTATTCCGTCTTGGACGCGAGTAACAAGCCCATGTCGGGCACCACCAAGCAGATAAACATACCATTCGCGCGCACCGAGTCCATCTCCTCAGCAAGCGGCACCACGGCCCTCTCAACACACACAATGACTTCGACCGATCCCTCCAACTCGTCCGATCCCGCGATAAAACCATTCGCCGTCCGCAACGGCCGAACATACTTCAACGATCCTACTGCCGCGTACCCTCTCCCAATCGACCTCACTGAACTCCACCGACAATGTCTCCGAACCTTACTCCTTATCCAAGTGTACGGCGCGCCCGTTTATACCCCGTCGCTGCGGGTAAATCCGCCGACGCGCGTGCTGGAGCTGGGTTGCGGCACTGGATTCTGGAGCATGATGTGCCACCGATACTTTAAGGAACGAGGCCACAGCGGCATCTTCTTCACAGGCGTCGATATTGCGCCCTTAGCACCCGGAAGCCCCGGGTCACCGGCCGAGATCTGCAAGCCTGACAAGGACATGAATTGGCGATTTGTCCAGCATGATCTGCGCCAGTTTCCCTGGCCGTTCGCGGAGGAGGAGTTTGATCTCATCATGATCAAGGACACGTGCATGATGGTTCCAAACCTGTACTACCAGGGCTTTCTGGAAGAGTACATTCGCATGCTCAAGCCCGGCGGCGTGTTGGAGATCTGGGAAAGTGACCCAACACTCCGCATGCTCCGTCCACATATCCCCAGCGCTGTGCCCGACTCTGAAGAAGCAGAGGAGCATGAATCAGCACTGGATCTCGGCGCCTATCTCATCACATCCAAAACACCCCTTTCGGCGCCGTTGAACTCATACCTAGTCGAGTACAACAACTTTGTATCGCGAACTTTTGAGGCTCGACAGCTCTCTCCCAACCCATGTTCTCTTATTCAGGCCTACCTCCTCCAAGAAGCGGAAACCCTCATTGAGTACCGGTCGAAACGTCTGGCCATTCCCCTCAGCGAGGTCCGGTGGGAGCGCGAAGGAGTCGGCGGTGTCGTGACCAAGGACGGGAAATCGTACGTCGAGATGAAGGCCAAGTCCTCGCCGCACCAAAAGGTCGAGAAGAAGACGCTGACAGCGGGCCAAAGCGCGCTGCGAAAGACGGCACTTCTGATCGCCGCGCAGCAGGTGCAGTCGCTGGAGCCTATCCTCCGAGAGACGAGCGGAAAGAGTCAGGACGAGTGGGACGTCTGGATCGGCAAGATGATTGCAGACCTCATGAGCGAGAACGGAACAACTTGGGGAGAGTGTCTAGAGGTGGGAGCGTGGTCAGCAAGGAAGAAATGGTAGGGCCATCGATCCTTGAAGTCACGAGGGTGGCATCTGAACGCCGCAAAAGCAAAGAAAAAGACGCCCACGTGGGTTTTGACGGATAGTCAAGGCACATCTACCTATCTGGAACATTTCCGCAGGAAGGGAAAAACGGGGGGGTTACACAAACAACTCCATCTCATCCGCCGTTGCTCTCTTCTTTGCGCCCTTTGTCGTTTTATATCTGCATTCTTCCAACATACCCTCCCCTGTTACGCGTCGGCATCATATCGTTTTCTCAGAGTGCGATACCTTTTTAAATAGTACCTATACCCCCAGATGATTAGCAACACAAAAAAACAAAGCAAGACGTGGACCGGTCTCTTGCATGAGGTGGAACGGTGGTTTTGGAGATGTGACGTATATACCGAATCTGCTCGGCCTTTGACTTGAATGGATGGGGTGTTTCATGAGGTGGTTATGGGAGCCTTGGGTCGGAACGTGAAATGGTCGGAACGTGAAATGGTCATGGATGGGTAGTGTTTTGTCCAAATAGATGGTCGGGGAAATCGAATATCTGAAGCATGGCTCGAATGACTGGAACCCATTGATGCCCGTGCAATATGTTCGGCGATGATGAGAAGCCCAAGCGCACAGCACTCAAAGGCGCATGGAGAGCAGAATGTCATAGACTTACAGAGCCTCAATCTCTATAACAGAAGCAGTCAGTCACCTCATCCATGTTTGGATCATTAATAGAATGAGCTCACCCTTCTTGACATACTCAGCCTGCGCGATGCCCTGCCGGATCTTGTCCTCGTCGCGCTCAGCAGCCTTGGAAATGAAGGCCTTGTGCAGCCGAGGACGGAAGTACTCGAAGCCGAGGGGGTATTCTCGACCGAGGAAGAGCAGTTCTATCACGGAGGTGTCAGTTGTCTCGCAGGATATACCGAGGCTGAGCGACGGACCTTTGTAGATGGCAATGACCTGCCGTCTTAGCTCGGGGTTGAAAGTCTTCATCCTGTACTCTGTTGATGCATTGTCAAGCTCTGGGATATGAGTTGCTCAAAGTCACTTGCAAGTAATAATGGATGATGTCGACTCCAGCTACCCCAGCCTGTGGCTTGACTCCCCGCACCAGCCTTAGCCCGGCCATGCAAGGCTACCTTTAGCCACATCCGATTGCGCAACCAACGTCCAAAACATCTTCTACAGCAGATGCGTAGCCTGCCAATCCTCAACCACATCCATTGAGCGCTCACAGGCGCATTTCCGCCATCACCATGGCTCACCAGAAGGAACTGGGCCTCCTCTCAGAAGCCCTCACCATTTTCCCGACCCTCAACAACTTCCGACTCTTTCGAAACTCGTTTGCGCCGCGCAGCACCGCCCTCAAGAAACCTGGCATCAAAAGGCTGGACCCCGCCCTGCGGAGGGGAAACATGCGAACTATATACCACGACCTCGGTGTTCTGGTCTATGCGGGGGCGGACAGAGGGCAGGTCAAACGTATCGCGACGATCCTGAGGCGGCTAACGCAGCTAGCCCAGCCCTCCGACGCATCGGAAGCAGTGCTACCCTTCGACGGGCATTTTCCCTACGACAAGTTTACAACGTATCGGGTGCCCACCGAGGATCGGCATCTCGATCAGAAATATCATCCTGAGGTTCGCTGACACAGCCGTTGTGTAACTGTTTGAGGATTACGATTGCTAATATTGTTGGTAGCGGGGCGTATTGTCGCTTGAGGCATTGCTTGAGCTCGGCCAGCAAACGGCGCAGAGATGGGCAGACGAAATGATGACTGCAGCAACGAAGGAGATTTTGCCTGATCACCCTCCTCCCGGGCCTGAGGACATCTATTTCAGGCCGGCCGAAGTCAGGCTTGGCGAGATCCAGGCAATTCCCGCTGGTATTATCCATGTAAGTCTTGCTCATGCCTTGCATCGCATCGTGATAGATTACATATTGACTCTCGCCCTATAGCACACAGTCAACGGTCCCCGTCGTCTCCCTCTCGAGGCGTGTGTCAGCTCCAAATATGACAACAGCGTGTTCAACCTCTTGATCCATTTCCGCACTGTAGGAACGTGGCGCCACGCCGGCACCGTGCGTTTGTATCTTCAGCCTATCCATCGGGACAGCCTGGAGGAGAAAGATATAGAGATGGTGACCACCAAGATATACCAGTCCGCGCCAACAGCAAAGTCTTTAGACTTGAAGCGGCTCCAGGCGATAACGGAGAGTCTATGGGCCCTGGAGCGCGAGATCTGGGTACCAAAGAAGGGGAGAGGTTCGAAGGGAGAGAGCCCAAAAGAAGAGAGCTCGAAGGAAGAGAGCTCGGAAGAACCTGAGGGCTTGAGGGAAGAGAGCTCGAAAGAAGAAAGCTCGAAAGAAGAAAGCTCAAAAGAAAGCTCAAAAGAAGAAAGTTTAAACAACAGACGTCCTTATCAATGGATATAGTAAGGCGTTATCGCACGATATATAGGGACGCTGGTATCTTGTGTTTTGCAACACGTCGGCTCATCAACGTATTACGTTATGAGAAGCAACCTAGAATAGCAGCTGAGTGTACCTGAGGCAACGCAGATAGATAATATCGAGCCAATACACAAAAATCAGAGGGCAAGCAGCCCACTGGTATAACCTTGACTTTTCTTGAGTGTGCAACCTCACTTGTCGCTGGTATTTGCCATGACACGCGACATCGAAGATAACGGCCAGCGATAAGAACCAAAAAGACAAAACGGTGTGGCAAAACGGCGACTAGCCAACATCTAAGACAACTTAACAGGCGCGGCAAACATACAAACAGCGTTAGCATACGCTGTCAAGCTGCCAGAGAGACCTGTCATGCCTCATCAGTGAGGACCAGGCAGGCAGAGAGCGTGGTTGGGGTTGATTGGTGCCACAATCGTCACGCGCAGCAAAGATATGCGACGGGTGCAGGAGGGTGGGAGGTGCTGAGGTAAGGAGCAGAGCATGCAGCGTGACACTGATCTTTTAGGTAGCCAAGAAGAGTGTTGCGATCCAATCGTGATGGTGTTGAGCTTGTTTCGAGCTTGTGAGTGAAACATGAGGTTTCAACAGACATCGGATTACCTGTTTAGGAAGTGCATCAAGAGATGCCAGCCGTGGGGAGAAACACTTGCTGAGTTCACCTGTCGTTTGGACTCCATATTCGGGAATTCTCCATGCCAATCCCCTAGGAAAACAACTCATCGGCTTCACAACCGGGCGCTTCTGCAGACAACCACATCTTACATCCACATGTTCCCTGAACCAAGAGCCGCCAGCTGAAGGGCTGATTCGAGTGGCGCCCTTCATGCAGCATGGCGCATCCCGCGCTGCCAAACTTGGAAAAGGGTCCGGCCCGGGGGAGCTGGAGCTGGAGCTTGTTGCTTGGCTGCCGTTGAGCTCAGAGTTCGGCTCCGGAGGACGATCATCAACACCACAAGACGACATCAGAGTCAGACCACTGTTTGGAGTAAGCAAATCGCTCCCGAGAGCCACAGTATGTAAAGCATGCCAGTCTGCCCAAACACCCATCGACTTACTGTGCACCGTCATTTGACACCACCCCGCGCACTAGGCTTGCACACGACTTGTTCTTATTGCCAGAGTGGACGCGGGGCACGCGTGATGAGGGAGGGATGTTGTGCAGGGACGGCGTGATAGGGCGAGCCAAGGAGCATCAAGAGAAGTGCCGACGACAGCGGCATCCAAAAGATCCCCTCCTTTCAGGTAGACCAAGATCAAGGTAGTGCTGCGACTTGCTGGAAGGGACATGATCGTCATTCAATGGGCCCATCATCTTCCTCTCAGTCGAACTAGCGGGTCGAGGTCGGTGAGTTGGATGTGAGGCAAGCTGAACAATCATCTGCCGAGAGTCCATGCCAGGTTTCCAAGAGCCATCGTCTTCCGGGTCGCCTATGCAGCCTCATCATGGAGGAGTCTTCTCGCAGGTCAGGATCTCGGAAAACATTAACGAAATCAAGGTGGAATTAGGAATTAGCGGTCTGACACGATGAAAGGCCCTCATGAGATGACCTGGCCCAGGCGCAATTGCCATGCTGTGAATGGATGGTGTTGGCTGTGGATATCGCATCAGCATGGATGGATAAAGCCTAGTACCCTGCCCGTTTATGCCGTGGCAGCAGATCTCTTCGACTGTGCAAGACTCCGTTTACTGAACCAAGAATAGCGGCACGATCGGCACAGCAAGGAGCGTTTGTTGTCAACCAACTGAGTAACGAGGGGCTTCCTGTTGTTGTTGCAACCAGCCACTACAGAGTCATTTCCCTGAGTGGGGGTATTCAGAACCTGTGTGTGTTCTAGCAGGGATCGTTGGAGTGCGACGTCTGGTAGTATTCTGTATGGGAAACACATAAGTTCCGTAGTAGCAAGCAGAACGTGGGATTGGACAACAGCAGCAAGCAGTGCTATGCCTCATCGGCGATGCTTCAAGTTGAGCCGATGCTAGTTCATGATAATGTTAAAAGAACGAGACAAAAAGCGGGACGAAAAATTAGCAGCTAGGCGAGTGAAACGGGCCAAGGAAGACTGCCGAAATGGACAGCTGGGAATTGTCTAATGACTCAGGTACCGTTTCCGGGGAGTTTGGGTTGAGATAACTGAGAATTTCTTATCATCCGAATTTTCTGGCTATAACAGACAACCTACTTACCTGAGACAACGGCAACAAGAACCAAGTGCAGTAAAGACAACAAGGACATTTCTCTTTGCATGACGGTGGTTTTGACACGACTCAAGCGTGTCAAGCCAGAGGGACTTGATCGTTCGTGTCCGTGCCCAGCTTGATGATCCTAGGAGATAGTTCAATGATCCATGTCGCCATGTCCCCAGGCCCATTCCCCTTGGTCGACTCAGGCTCCTATCCCCCAATCGGCAGTATGTGGCGTGAACGACGTCAGCAGCAGAAACACACCCCAACACCTTGGAGGTTGGAGACGGAAAAACAGCAAAGAGATGGTGGTGTCGGCAGACGTCCCATGTTTCACCTTAGAAGGGGCGATAACCAAAAGCTTAACATCTGGGTCTCGTCTCGGCGATTCGTCCAACTTAGGCCAGCATGTGGCCACCGGAGCCTGCCGAACAGAGGGTTTCAGGGCCGGTAATGATGATGATGATGAGGCTGGATGGTTGGTGTTTTTTTGCGGAGGAGCCCTGAGACCGGAGGTTCCGGGGTCAACCCTGACCTGAGCCTGTGACTGAGGGTGCAAGGGATGGCGTGCGCACGTATTGTGTTGTCGCTGAGCTGGAAATATTGAAGCTATTCATCCAAGATGTTGTGATGGCATCCGCAGGCCCGGACGCAGACAAATATTTTGGACATTCCATTCTCGTTGAAACATAAAAGTCGTGATGGTTGCTAATAATCTCCTTAGGTACGATCAAGCACAACTCGAACGCGCGATGGAAGGCCAATCAGCGAAGATGGGTTATTAAGAAGTGAGACTTTGTGACGAGACGTCAAACTTGTGTCAATCGTTCAAAGAAACCTAGGTCTTGTGACGGATGTGGATTGAGGCTTTCGTGCCTGCTGCCAATGCTCTTGCTTTGTCCTTGGCCTGCCAGAAGCAGGGTCCTCACAGTGTCGAAGACTGTGCATCTAATAGTGGAGATGGAATCAAGCTTGCGAGCCCAGTTCTTCCACAAGTAATCTGACAGAGAAATAGCTTTAAAGCAATATGAGAGACAATTCATATCTCAGTCCATATCCCAGGCATTCAAAGCATCTTAAGCGTAACTTCATCACAGGTTTGCTGTATTATACAATGGATCTAAGATGCGTTGATAGATACTCCCTTGTCATGAGGTTGATTAGGGCTGGTCTGTTGGTCGATCGCAGGCACAGTCAGCGCAGAGAAGCGCCTCGTCTGATCCAACGCAACCTTGTTCCTGGGTACCTTGCTTTGATCTGGGGACATAACTTATACCGAGTACTGGGTAACTGTTGAAGAACCTATTCCTATAGATTAAAGAGTTTTTGAGCAAAGTGTCCAAACCAAGGTACCTATCAATGCCCAAAATAGCAGCGCGGCAACGCAGAGCCTGCAACACCCAGTGTTCATGCCTGGCCAATCACTCAACTCATCAACTCGAATCGATACCCACTGATACTTGCAGACATCTGAGTTTCCCACTCAGTCCGACGCGCTTTTAGCGCCCACTTTGTAGATCCAAGTCTCTCGTGGCCTCTCCCCTCTGCTCCACCTCCCAGGGTCCTCTCCCAACCTGGAACTCGTGATAGCAGCCCTGGCGCTAATCAGCCACTAAATCTACAGTGAGCTCAGTGGACCAAAGCCCTGCAACGACAGCAAGCCTCGGCCCTGGGGCACAGTGCGATACCCTCCAGCAGCACCCCGCCCACTGGCCTCGTTCACTATTCCCGTTCCCGTCCATCCATTTTGCGTTCGGTCGCTCCATTCCTTCCAGGTTTCCATTTCTTCTACTTGCACAAGCACGAGCCTGGTCTCGACAGCCAAAAATCTCCCACCTCCACCAACTTGATCTCTTATCCACATCAACATCCCGCAATTTGTAGCGACTTGTAACCAGAAATTATCCACGACACGTTCGCTCTCTGCGGCCACCGGCCGATCCAGGCAGACTCTCGCTCTTCGAGTCGACCATCGTTCCCCTCATCGCGAATTTCGTCAACTTTGTCCTAGGTTATTCGACCGTTACCTCCCCGTGATCTTTACGGGACCTCTGCCAATCGTACATGTCGACCTCGAATCCTACCGTCGCAACGACTCGCCTCCCCTCTCTACTTCCTCCTGCTCCGAATACCGGTTCCTTGTCCACTGGGTTGTTTTAAGCGGCCGAGAGTACCAACCCTTCGACTCGCCAGCTCTCTCCCTCACAAGCCCTTCACCTCGAAAGGCTTGCCCCGGCTGCCGGTCCTGTGCCCTAGAGGTCCTCGGGTCCGTCAGACTGTGGCAAGAGATCAAAGTCGTTGCGCATGCCTCGCGCTGCAGGTTCGGGCAAGCGACAGCAAGGCGCCGCCAATCACCGCGACACTCGTCATGAGAATGCGCTTGTAGGCCCG
>JAJODA010000012.1:0-13030 GCA_021730345.1 Fusarium cicatricum | reverse complement strand
CGTCCCGCGCCATCGATGGCGTCGTGGGGCCGCTATGAAGAGTGGGATGAACGCCGACAGCTTTGGAGACCAGCCTCGGCCCCCGTACGGGCGCTTGACTAACACTAAAGAGTCTTGGCCGCGCCTAGTTCAACTCGGTCGAGACTCCGGCATCCTGAACCGGGAAAGCTACCCATTTCAGCAAGGGGGTTTTGGCTGGGTTAGATATGGGCATACGCGATTTAGTTCCCCCCTTCCAGCAACCTTTCAATACAAGGGAACCGAGCTCCCCGTTCGTTTGAATTCTCCAAGACCTCTTCTGCATCGTATCATACCTCGCACTGGACCTACACGCTAATACTACCGAGAGCAACATAACCGCTGACAATAGTATCGACAACCTCGCACGATCCATTGAGGGTCAAACTGCATCGTTAGCAGTCCCAGTGACATTTGGTATTTGGCACTTGGCATTTGACGTTGACGTTTGTTTGTTCGCGTGTAAGTATCGTATCTACTTTGCACTCGTGGAACCCCAAGTCCCTCTAGATTTGCTCCCAAGTGGAACACGAGCATGCATCTTTTTCGCCAAGAAACACTCGGAGAATCCAGCCAGCTACAGCGGTTTCCGGCATTGTCGGCCAGCGATCAAGTGAGGGGAATCATCTTCTATACAGTAGTGACTGTCCAAGTTGAGGCCATAGCCAATTGACCAAGACCACTGCGCCTCCTGGCTGAAAGTCAGGCGGATCATGCTTTGGTCGGTCTCGAGTCGAATCTGCAACAAGCAACGGGCTTAACTCTAGCGTTGACAACTCTCATGCCACATGGGTGCCATACGAAAAATGGGCATTGACGGACAGGCTTCACTGCCTCACAAGTAGGGCAAAGTTGCCCGCTCAAGCCGCCACAGTTGTTTGAGAATCGCGAGGGAGCTGCGCCAGCGACGCCAGCCTGTTGATTGCTTTTTATGTCTTGGGCCCCTCAGGCATGCCCGCGCTCATCTCTGGATCTCTGGCCATTGTCAAAGTCGACTTGAGCCATGAATGACTGATACGCATTGATAACTCATAACTGACACCATCTCAATTAGAAAGGACCTCAGTATGGGTAAACTTCGTGTTCCGTCGTGGCTGCAGAGCTCGTCGCCTACCAACTCACCCTCGCCGACAGAGGCCGATCAGAAGAAGCAGAATCGATTGTCATTCAATGGATTGACTCAGCTGATGTCCAAGAATGAGCAGCCTGATCAGTCTCCAACACCAACAGCGGCAGAAGCAAAGGCAGCACAGGTGTCCGCAACAACACTTCCAACAACCAAGCAGTCGTCTAGCACCTCTCAGATGATCCACTTAGCAAGAAAAATCACCGAGGAGACGGAAAAGCTCGACAAGTACTTGAAGGAGAACGGCCTTCCGGACCCGGGCTTCGACGTAGCTGCTCCTGGAGACTTCCCAAAGCTGCCGGAAGATATCCAAAGGAGCCGCCAAGAAATTGTCTATGCGACGAACGAGTTGGGATCCCTTGTCAGGGGACCTAGAGAAAGTGTCAGATGGGGCATCTGGGGCGTAAGTCAATTTGGTCAACGTCAACTTCCATTACTAACCTTGCCAAGTTCCTGGACACTTTGAGCCTCCAGATCCTCAATAGCCACGAGATCCGTATGTATTCTGTCATCGCATTCTGAAACGGTTCTGACTATTCCAAGCCAAACTTGTTCCTATCGACGAGCCGATTGCCCTGACCGAGCTACAAACCAAGACCACACTAGATCCTATCAACCTGGCACGCAACCTGCGCCATGCCATGACGAATAACATCTTTCAAGAACCGACTCCCGGCTTCATCGCTCACACTGCTGCCTCAAAGATGCTCGCTGAAGATGCCAGCCTCCAGGCCTGGGTGGGCTTCAACGGGGAGGATATTTTCCCTGCCGCCGCCAACTCCTTGAAGGCCATCCGCACGCACCCAGAGGCTACCTCACTGACACGCACCGGCTTCAACTTTGCTTTCGACACTGTTGACAAGGAACCAATGTTTGCTACTTTTGGTAAAGATCCTGCTCGAGCGAAGCGCATGGGCGGTGCCATGGTTAGTTTGACGGGCGGCGAGGGGTACGAAGTCCATCGCTTTGTCGACAACTACGACTTTTCCGAAGTCGATGCCAATGAAGGCACGTTTGTCGATGTGGGCGGTAGCCATGGCTTCGTGTGTGTCGACCTGGGCAAGAAATGGAAGAAGATGAGGTTTGTTGTACAGGATCTGTCGAAGACGGTCGATAGCGCCCCGAAGCCGATTTGCGACGATGAAGACGCGACCAAGCGTATCACGCTCCAAGCTCACGATTTCTTCACCGAGCAGCCCGTAAAGGGTGCCGATGGTGCGAATTTTCCAGCCATCTCCGTGTAGTGAACGCCAAGTGCTGACACCAGATGTACCAGTCTACTACTTCCGGTGGATCATCCACAACTACTCAACCCCCTATGCCATCAAGATCCTGCAGGGTCTTATCCCAGCTCTCAAGCCCGGTGCCCGCATCATCATCAACGACCACTGTCTCCGCGAGCCCGGGACTGAGAACCCCTGGGACGAGAAGATCATGCGCGGCATGGACATGGTGATGCTGGCTCTCCTCAACGCCCAGGAGCGGTCCGAGAGAGAATTCAAGGACCTCTTCAAGGCTGCTGATGAGCGCTTCGTGTTCAAGGTAAGCAATCACTTCGATATCTTGCCATTGTTTCGAGCTTGTGCATGCTGACACGCATCCTTGTTAAGGGCGTTACGAGGACTGAGGGATGCAGGATGAGTGTCGTCGAGGCCGTTTGGCAGCCCGGAAGTGAAGAGACGAGGGAGGTTGAAGAGGTACATGGAACAGAAGAGGTGGCTTCGGCGGGAGAGGCGAAGGAGACGAGATGACTCGCTGCTCGTGGGTAGATGGGATAGGCGCTATCTGGATTGGACGATAGGAGGAAGTGCTGTGTTGCTTTCATTACTTTTATCTTCCCTGTCACTCTCACTTTTACATTCAAATGACTACGTCGTCCGCGGACGCCTCAGGTTCAGTTTGCAAGCCAAGTTTCAGTTCAAGTCATGGTATTATTTGAGTTTCTAGATACAGGTTCAGGAGCCCAATGGTTCTTGAACCGAGCAATGGGTTTGCAATCATAATCGCAAATAAAAAGAACGGTCGCACGCAGCTCAGATAACTCAAAACTGGCTGATGGACCTCTGTCGTAACAACTAGCTGGGACCAAAGTCCGGTGCTAGAGAGGTGGATGCTGCTCCAGTCGGCTGCAGCTGTAAGTTTCATGTCGTATCGACTATATAAAAAGAAATCAAGGAACTCCTCTATGTGTCCCCCCAGATATTCAGACCATGTCGTGCCCAGAACGCCCCTGCCTCCCTCCAATCAAGTCCAATCAGGTTGGATGGGTGTGAAAAGATGGCGCTTTTGTAGTAAAGATGCAAATGAGTAAAACCCCCCTTCAGGCCCTATTCGGCGATCAGAAGTTGGATGAGGCATTGACGGGTGCTGGTTGATGGTAGGTGTCGAGCGTGGACTGGAATGGGGTGCGCTGGGGACCAGTGCTACCACCGCCACTAACGGGCTCAGCCTTCTCGATGCCGCTGTAGCTGGTGTTGTTGTAGCCACCGTTGATGCCACTGAGGCTACCGTTGTTCTCGTTGTAGTCCATGAGGCCGTCGGCCTCATCGTTGTGCTTCTTGCGCCCCCAGATCCTCCAGGCAACGAGGCCGAGAGCACCAACAACAATGGCACCGCCGATGCCGACAACGACACCAATAACAGTGTTGCGAGTCTTGGGCGACATACCCGACGAGCCGTCTTCGTTGTCCTCTGAGTTGAGACCGGGTGTCGTAGTGGTCTTCGTGGTGGTGGTCATGGTCTCCAGATCACCATCGCTGTTGGTCCTAGTAACAACGTTGACAAAGGTGGATGTGACGGGCTTGGCGGTGATCTTGGTGGTGCTCTCGTCCTCAGCAGTCTTGCTGGGCTCATCGTCGTTGCTATCGGTGCTGCTTGTGTCATCCTGCTTCTTTCCGCCACTGTTGCTGGCAGCCGCAGTGGTCTCGGGAGCCTCGGCGGTCGAAGCGGGAGCAGAGTTATCGTCGGTAGCAGAGGCGTCGGTAGTGGGCTTAGAAGCATCAGCCTTGGTCGATGCTGCGGCAGTTTCCGCTGGCTTCGAGTCTGGGGCGGTGGTCTTCTCGGCAGGCTTGGACGACGCGGGTGCTTCCTTTGTGGGCTCGGCGGCAGCGGTGGTCTCCTTCTTGGGCTCGGCAGCGGTGGTCTCGGGGTCTGCGGCTGAGGGCTCAGAGGCCTGTGAGGCTTCCGAGGGTTCAGAAGGCTTGTTGGTGGCCTGTGTAGGCTCAGCGGTATCCTCAACAGGTGCCTGCGTGGTAGGCTGAGCATCGTCTTGGGTGGGCTCGGCGCTAGCAGGATCTTCTTCGTTGCCGGTTGCGGAGGGAGCAGGAGGGGCGCTTGGCTCTATCACGCTGGCCTGGCTAGGACTCGCCCTTCGGACGATTCGTCGCTCGTTGTGATGTAGGTTCCCCATGTTGATCCATGTTGCTTGAGTGACACAGACGATGGTGAGAGCTACCAAGAGTAGCTGAGAGAGTCGCGTGGTGTACATGTTGGAAGTTGGTCTGGTGTGAGGGTTCGATAATGAAAAGGAAAAGGTGATTAGACGGCAAAGGGCGATGATGCCGTTGGGGGGTTCTTGATTAAAAATATCGTATGGGCTCGATAATGCTCACTCAGCAGGTCGAGAGCTAAGAGTAAAACGCGTGAGAAGGTCGGGTTGCCTGCTGGTCCAGACTTGATGCACTCCGTGGCCGGGGGTTGGCGGCTATTTGTTGCAGGATCAAGAGAGGTCGTCGTGGATGATTTGTGGCGAGCGAGCGTGGCCGAGATGGTGACGGGTTGTTGGGCGTCAGGCAAAGTAAAGCGAGAGTGAGGCCGACAAGAGTAGACCAGAACAAAGATGGGCAAATAAAATAGCGAGAGTAAGATAAAAATGAGTCACGAGGACGTGGGAAGGTGGTTGAAGGAGAAGCGAGAGACTTATAAAGGAACAAGGGTGAATGGAATAAGGCAAAAAGAAAGAGTAAGGTACCTAAGCTACCAAGTTGGTAGGAATGGAAAAAAAAAGGCGTGAGAAAATGGTGAGAGTTCCTTCGTATTCTGACAAGGACCCATGCACAAGACGCGAGAGGCTGTGTCGCCCCAAAGACCCCCCCGGGCCCCAGTGTGACCTGAGGGCCAAGACGCTAGCGGTACCGTCGAGTGGCATGGAGGTCCCCCCTAGAAACCCGCTGAACCCGCTGTGGCCGCCGCCCAAGACAGAAATAGAGGCCGCGTCGAGACTGGCCATGGCCCCGGCCGGCGGGGAAGAATGGAACCTTGAAGCATAAAGCCACATCGGAACCTGGTGTGGTCTATTGTTTCACTCTTTTGGCGGTGCTTGTGCTCAGACTGGTTCTACGTACCTTGTTCTGTAGCGCAGGCATTCAACCTGGAATTCAATACCTGACAGACGGGTCACGCATCTTGACCCCAGTCCCACCTACGGGTGTCGGACCGGTTTACGTAGGCTTCCATGCCATGTTGTGTTGAATACATACGTGCACACGCAACGTTTGTTCCTGACAGACTTGTTCACGTTCCTTCCTTTCTTTGCTTTTTTGGAGTCTCTTCCGCGGGCCCGGTTTGTGGGAGTGGAGCCCTTGATACGTACTGTAGGTGCTTCGTCATCATCATCAACGGGCGGTTCATTCCATTCCCCCCGGGGGACAAGTTAGCGCCTGGACGGGCGTCGGGCGGGAGGTTGGGGTTCCGGTTCGGGTCATGGCGGCACTTAAAATAGCATCACGGGCATCCACGCCGGATGGATATGTAACCCCAACCCAGCTCCCAGCTACTGTACCTAGATAAGGGGAGAGCCGCCATTGTTCTTTGTTCCTTTTTAGGTCGTGATCCCGCTTCATTGTCGTCATGTATGTCTGTCGGCCAAAGACCATCTTGGAATTATCCCAGCGCTGATGACAGAATTGGAAGACTCGTGTCTATCAGTGTCTATCACCAAGCAACTGCACCACCTGCACTGCACCATCCCCGTGTCAATGCAGCATTCAGGGTCTCGTTCCCTCTGACATCCATTTGCTGTGCCGCCCTCAAATGGGCCCCCTGTCACATGGACCCTCCATGTCACGTCACTCGGTCCCTCCGTCGAATCTGAGGCTGTGTCTCTCTCTCAACCGTCACCAGGCTTGCTTAAAACTGCCAATTATCCCAACAAAGGCACAACCACCTAAGCATGGCAACATGTAGCAAACATCGGCATTGAATGTACCCAGGATATCAAGTGCATTTTATTGATCCAACCTTCATGTCTCCTCGCTAGCTTAATCCACTTGATAAATCAAGGCAGGCTAATTTCGACTCGCCAAGCCCGTTCAATATATAACAACCCAAAAAATCGGTGCATGGGAATCGTGCTTTTATTCAATAATCCAACAGGCACATCACATTGCCTGTCAACCGGCCAAGAGCCGCCACAACAACAAATACCTAAACACGACAACATTTCCAATAATCATGAGTGCGCACGCGCATGCGAATACCAATGCCCTCTTTCCCAACAATGAAAGACAAACAAGTCATGCGTGTGGACGCGGTGGGCCAGTTTCCAAATACTTCGAGGAAAGGCTGCCTATAAAAACGCCAGGAGAAAAGAAACCCTTTCCAACATGTGGTATCTTGGGGAAAGCAGCTGAACATATAGAAAAAGATGATATAATGAGACATTAGCCCCAAATAGGGGTACCTCGGTAGGCAGGCGAGTTGTAGCTGTGAAGAACGCGAAATGGGGGGTTGTGGCCGTACATGGTGCCCTGAGAGCTCGTTCTCCCATGGACAGCGTAGCCCGGAGCAGGCGCAGGGCTCGTGATGTAAACCTCGGGATACTGCTGCTGCATCAGGTTTGGCATCCCATAAACCATTCCTTGGTTCTGCAGCAGGTAGTTCTGCTGTAGTTGCTGGCTCAGGTGGTACGCGTCGATGGGTGTCCATGCCTGCAACGATTGATGGTGCTGGTGTTGTTGCACGAGGGTACTGGTGCTTCTTGATCGAGGCACACTCGAGGTCTGGAGCCCTTGAGCTGGTGCTGAGACTCTTCGATGCTGTCTTGGCTGCGAAGCGGTCGGGACGGACTGCTGCATAGCGGTGCTGGAGTAAGACAAGGCATGGGGCTGCTGCACAGTGTATACTTGCTGAGGACTCATGACTGGGCTCATCGCCACACCCCAGTTAGGACTCTGTGGTTCAGAATAGGACTGAAGAGCATGGGAGGAATGCCGGCTCTGGAGCGTTGAACGACCAAGGTCCTGCGGCAACGACAGTCGTCGGCCCGTACCAGCCCGAGACGAGTTGATTGGGTAGGCAGGAGTCATGGATCGAGAGTGTCCCTTTGGTTTCCCTTGAGAAGGTTTCGTGCTTCGAGTTTGCATGCTGACCGGCGGCGATGCCCTCATCCGCAGGGCCTGCTCAGCATGGGATGGGCTGATAGGAGATCGGGCCTCCCACAGATTCGGCGCTGAAAGATTCGCGCGAAGATGAGCCAGCTCGGGTTTGTCACGGCGCCCTCGCGGACCCGGCTTCGTGGCAACCCTCTTCGTTGGGGAAGCAAAGCTGTCGGGGCTACTGGCCGATTTCTTCGGAACATGCCGAGGAGTTCGAGCATCCATGGTGTGTGGGCTGCGAGTAGCCTTTGGAGGAGCAGCATTTCCGTGCTGAACAGCACTCGCTGGACGCTTTTGAACAGTCTCGACCTCTTTTCGTGCGACGGATCCGTTGCTTGGGTTTCGAGAACCAAACATCTGAGCAATCGATTGACGCCATGACTGGCGGCGAGAGATCTTCTTGGGTGTAATTTGTGTAAGATCTCTCGATATATCGTCATTACGGCGTCCCGCAACGCTGTGCAAGTCCTGGCTTCCCACACTTAGAATAGTACGGAGAGTGTCTTTGCTCCGCTCGGCTCGAAGTCCGGACGTCTGGGGCAATGGCTGTAGTGCTTGTAGGAGGTCGGCGTGAGTCCCATCAAAATCTGACGGACTAGCAGAAACCTCTCTCTCGATGGTACGAACCCCTCTGACCTTGGGAGGCCCTTTGTTTCGAGAGCCGCTGAGGAACCGATACAGCTTGCTCCCACCACGGCCGGCGCTCGAGGGTGGCGAAGACAACAGCTCCTCGGCGTGTTGGTCATCAGTGATGATGATAGGTACCGAAGCAGGATTCGAACCCTGTTTTGCTGTGCGAAACTCGTAGCTCCTAGCTGACCTTAATGACGAGAGGCCAATGCGACTTCCACGAGCAAATGAAAAGGTTCGACTGCTCGGACTGGCCGGACTCGTTGGGCAGGTCGAGAGTTCATCGTCTGTCGACAGCGAAGGCACCTCAAGGTGGATTGGAAGCCGGCCTTGCGTCTGAGAGGGTGCCAAGGACGAGGTGCGCGTCGAGTTTGAATCAGACGCCGAGTACACACCACTGACCTCAGTGTCGATGTTTTCGGAGGCCATGGTGCTTTTGTCCGTGACTGCGGATCTCAGGCTAGGCAACGATCTAAGAGAAACATTGGAGCTGTAACCGCTGTCGACCTTGGACACGGTCTGACGGACACTCTCAGATGAAGGACTTGGGATAAAGCCACTGTCGGCTCGGGTCAGCCCTTTAAGCGTCTTGTTTTCAAGTTCCAGGCGGATTTTTTCTGGGCTGGGCTTTGCATTTGCATCTTCCCTGATGTTCAATGCCTCAGCAACGGGGAATGAAGGAGCATTCCCACTCTCAGACATGTCGCCTTCGCATGTTCTAGATGTCATGGCACTACTCGAATGCTCGGCAACGGAGACTGGTGCCATAGTGACTGGCTGACGAATCGTCACAGGCTCCTTGGGCTCTGCCACGTGCGACCCTATGTTTGCCAAGGTTGAAGGGTCGTGTTGACGTTTGAAATACCCCTCACGAAGGGATTCCAGTCCCGATTCGAGAACCTTTTCCCCTTTGCCGCCATCTTCAAGCACTGGGGTAGCCATTGGGGCACCGTTTGTGATGCGTAAAGATCCAAACTTGATGCCGCCCAACTGTCTGTAATCTGCCTCAGTTGGTGTCGCGACTCGTTCCGGGGGTTGCGCGACGGACTGGATGGAGGGCACTGACATGCGCCTCACCAAGTCGGACTCAATTGAACTATGTCTTGTGTGACTGGGCGACGACGGATGGCTGTTCCAAAAGCTTGACTTGGTCGAGATTGGGTGGTTGGAATGGTGTGCCCTGGTTGCTATACCGGGTGTTTGGATGACCGAGCGTCGGCGCATTGGCATGTAGAGGGAGACGTCCGAGTTTGTTCTGCTGATAGGCGTATTTGCAGATTGATTACCGTTCTTAATGTCATCCGTCACATCTTGACTGCTGTCGGAATTACTTGCAAGCTTGGTGATGATGGGTTCACTTGTGGGCTTGGGCTTGATGTTCAGAGGTTTCTGAGACTCGGACGCTGGCGCGTCGTGTCTGGCAGAGACTCGCTGACACACAAGTGGCAAGCTGGATCGAGAAAGTCAGCTCTATTTATCAAAATGCAAGAATATAGGTTGTACAAACCTCTCAGCACGGGTAATGGAGGAATGACCACCATCTTGAACGATTGAACTAGCCCTGGAGCTATTAACGAAGCTTGGCATTCTCGGAGACTGCTCCGACTGGATTGACTGTGACCGCAGCACGGCATTCCGTTGCGTCGATTCCCGCCGAGCATCTCTGCAGGTAGGTGATGGCAGGGGGCTCGCATAGTCACTGACTGGTACGGCTATACCGAGTCCAGCGGACGCCATCCTGGACGAGGACATCTTTTTGGTGGCTGGAGACAGCGACCCAACAAGATACGAGTTGGAGAAGTGCTCATGATGGGGTGTCACAGCAGTAGCAGTGTATGGCAGACCAGCTGCCGATGCCTGGCTGCCGACTGGTGGCTTGGATAGCTTCCGATGCCTGCGAGGGGCTTCGACGGACTGGATATTACCCATTGGGTCGGGGTGCCTCGACTCGTGAGCTTGCGGAAGCTGTGCGAGGAGGAGGAGGAAGGGTGCAGGCTCGGAGGGGAGCGGATGAGGCTCCCTCAACGAGGAAGATGACCGTTCACTGGCACATAGACGCTTCCATGCCGCCAAACGCGTCTACTCTTGCGATCTTGTTGAGCTGCGTGAGAGTGATGAAGATGCTAGGATAAAGGGCGGTGCAGCAGGAATAACGACAGAGAGAAGGGGGGTTGGAGGTTGAGGAAGTGGAGGTGGAGGTGGAAGAGTGAAATGAACACTCAGGACAGGAAGCAGAATGTGAGGAGATATGAGAGACGGGGAGGTTGGAGGTTGGAGGTTTGAGGAGGTGGAGCCGAGTTTAAAGATCCATGACTTGAGGCATGAGGTGAGGGGTGAGACCAGGGGATCATGTCTAGATCCTGGACGCATCGCATCGACAAGAAGAACCCCAGCCACAGCCGAGTAGGCCGTAGATGGAATCGCCTTTTCCGCCTTTTGAGACCAAGGTTTCTCGTGTATGAGAAGAGTGTGGTATCATCAATTGCACGTGTCTCGGTCCGGAACATACGAACTCTGAGTTTCCTCAGGCTCTCGAGATGGTTTACAGTTTCTCAAGAAACTGAACGCAATCATGATATGATGGGAGGTTTAGATGAGTATGAGGAGGGGGGCTAAGGCAGCTAGCACAAGGTACCTTGGCCTTGGCTTCTTTGGGCTCCGATCCCAATAACGCTTGCACCAGAGGGAGCTTCACGTTTCGTCAGCCGCCCACCACCAGCTCGGAAGAATCTCAAGATGAGGCGCCAAGGTTGCTGCAGCAGTGCAAGCTAGGCGAGAAATGGGTGGCCTCTATCCAGGGGTTCCAAGAGAATCAGGGAACCTCCAAGCTGACCAAGCTTGTCCCTAGGTCCCCAAAGCTGGAGATGGCGACTGGGACAGTCTGGGAGAAAGTTCTGAGACGCAGCCCCCAAGTGCGGGCACCTCACATAACCCGCGGCGGCGGCAGCGCACTACAGCGCACTGCAACAGGCGGCTTGCAGTGAGCACCAGTGGATTCTTTGGTGGGGGGCCCTGCAGCAGCAGCTCGCCCTCCACTGGGCTCTTTCTCCGGCGGGGGCCACTCGTGGTGCTTCTTCCCACTTTCCCACCTTGCCGGATGGAAAGTCAGTTCAACTCAATCCGGTTTTGGATTTCCGCATCATCATCCACACGCGAGATTATGCCTTCATATCCCGTATTCATCTCCATCTCAGAACAGCACAGCACCGCACCGCACCGCTTTTATTATTGCAGGAGACCCCCGTTGACGGGCAAATCCTGGTCGGCCTCACTCTCGGAAGCCTCACTTCTCATACAAAATCTCCATCTCTTTGCCGTCTCGTCTCGGATCTGCCGCACACTACTGAAAGTCAGAGCACGGCATCCATCGGAGCTGACATGACGCTGTCCGACTGTGACTGCAGCCCACTGGAGCTGCAGCGTTGCAGAGCAGATGGCAGCTTTGTTGACAGAAGGGAAACGAAACGCGCAAGCCGTCCGAGCACATTTGGTCGATACGATATGATCGGAATCGGAATCCATCTGTTGTATACCGATGGATGCCTTTGCCGATACGATATGGATGCATCATGATCTCTCCATGCCGTCACCTTTCGCGTCGGACAACAATGCTCCACCCGCGTAACCCTCCACTCACGCACCCTAGGCTACCTATATCACAGGTAGCAGAGCGTTTCAGATGGGCCCAACGTACGAGCAGGGAGCTCCAGACCGAGCCAGACCAGCGCCAACATCACCCGTTTGTCGACGCGTTGCGAGCTGGTTTTTCAAGCCGCCTGTAATCACCTTGGGCGGCTTCTCAATGCATCTTCGAAATCCTGCTCACGGTTACAGTGGTTGAACTCTGACATGCTTATCAAGGTGCAGAACCACACCATCGCCCTCTCCGTTGGCTTGCTGATGCCTGATATACTCGCTGAGCAAGCCGGCAGATATCTGCGAGTCTTTGTGCCTTCCCGTATGTGCATCTTCGGGCGCACTGCTTGTCACGAGGACGCCCGATACTTTCGTTCCAATGCTACGGCTCAATATAAGCTCGAGAGCCGATTCATATTACGGCCGAAAATGCTAAACTGCGTCTCCTCCCGGGAACTATGCATCCCATTGACTTTTGTCGATCATTCTCGCAGACAATCGCAAACGGTCGGTTATTAAAGGTAAATAACACCAAAAATCCGGCCTTGCAAACATCAACAACAAACGCGTATGAGGACAATTAGCCCAGCCTCTCGAGATTTCCATCTGCTGATGGATGGCGTTACACATAATGTATCTCGAAGTGTGGGGAAATGCTGTCGTCGAGGTTCCATCGGGCGGAGATGTGGGCGACAGGGTTCCAGCTTCGGCGCTGGAGAAGCCGTCTTATCGAAAGTTTCCATCATGGCATTTACGACCATGGCCATTTTCTCCTACAGCACAAGATCATTTGTCCGCATGCCGGGACCGGCGCTATCATTTCTCGGCACAATGGTGGGTGCCTTATTCAGCGCTTGTCTATCATAACCAAACGTCTTGGTGCAAGTCGTTTCCGATCTAAGCCAGGACGCCGCATGGAACTTTTACACCAGATCACGGTACAAGATATGGATCGGTATCAAATTCTCCGGGATCGGCATGCAAGCGTTCTCGGCAGCCAACCCATTTCCGATCAACAGCCTCTTCCCATTGGCCACGGCTGGTAGACAACTCTCGACAGCTCAGACAGTGTCTGAGCTGAAGAATGCTCTGCACCTTCACGTGGAAAACTAACCACTTACTTAGCTGACATCTCCGCAACCTGTGTCACACTCTGTTAGTCTGCACTGCCCCTCGGTAATGTTCGATCCTTTCACTGTCCCTCTGATGATCATCATTAGCTTTCAAAGGTTGTTGTTGTCGTTGT
>JAJODA010000011.1:0-15289 GCA_021730345.1 Fusarium cicatricum | reverse complement strand
CCATTGGGCTACGTTTATCACCTTCTTCGGTGCTACAAAGTAAATACTTAGTTAATGATAACAACCACATGAAGATTACTTGGTAGTCCAAAAGAAAAAGAAAAACGTCCAAATTCCTTATTCAGGTTTCGTTTTAAGCATGAGCAATACACCATTCATGTCACCCCATACCATCTCCTCTCCCTTTTTCACACCTGCCTCGTACAAAGCCTGCTCAATCTTCCTCCGGGCCATTCTCACAACGTCCTGCTCCGTGCCCGCCGCTTCTGGATGAGCTTCTCGCCACCTGGTGACGGGGCTTGCTGTTCCAAGTATCTTTTCCATCATGTCTAGGGTAATCGGCCGTTGATCTGCGTAGAAGCCACCAGACTCGGAATGTGGCCCCGTGCTCCATTCCGTTCGCCTAAAGGATGTTTCGTCAAAGTCGTGCACTGGCGATGGCAAATTCCAAGGTAATGGCAAGTCGCGATATAGGTTGCGAGAGAGAATATTTCCCCGCATCATGTGGTCAGCGAGGCAATCGTCAAGATCGTCGATGGCAGCCTGGATGGCGGCGCAGCTGGGCATCGACTCGTCAATCCGGATGGAACCACTCGTCCAGAGCGCTACGGTGGCACCAGGCTTTAAGATCTGAGAAGCCCGCGCCCAAAAGTGTGGAAAGTCGAACCAGTGGGCGCATGTGGCTGCTGTCAAGAGATCGATACTCTTATCTGGTATTGGACTCGCGAGATTGGACCCGAGGTCTTCGGCTGAGGAAACCTCGAAGCGAACATCCTCGCCACCGGGTAGATTACCACGGAGGGAGCGAGCAGTATCGATCATACCTTCAGATGGATCAAGGCCGATGGCAGTGGTAAAGTATGCCGCAAGGGTGCGGACCGCTCGTCCAGGACCGCAGCCAATATCCAGGACCGTACCAAACTGGCCAAGGCTGGCCCGATGGTAGTTGATGATGGTTTCGTAAAGTTTTGGGTGGTAATTACGGCGATACTGGGCATAATCCATGCCCTGCTTGAGACTGTACGAGCGAAATGTGGTTTCAGATGAGGATTGAGCCCCAGGTGGTGGGTGCTGATGTTCATCCATGGTGGATAACGTAACAGGGTGACAGGGTCTCAGAAGGGCGTTACAGGAAGTTTTAGAGCAGTTTATGGCTCGAGCACAGTTTGGAAGAGGAGGATTGAAATACCGAGATGCCTCGGGTAATGAAGGATGGATGCGAACAAGTCGCATGACGTCAGCTTACCACCCTGGATAATTGATTGACCTTGTCTCTACGCGATAAGTTATGTCGTTTGTGAACTCATCGGGCTGTGCATAAAACCCCAGGTAGCCCAAGCGGATTCTTCATAGCACAATATTATTTCAACTAGGTCTATTGAACCTACGTATGGTTTTGGTTCAGCCTACGCCGCAGGTTTTGTTTAGATTTGTTGTCTTTTTCTCTCTACTCTAAACTCCAGTCCAACAGCTCTGTTTGATCAACGGCATTAACCTGAGTTACCTTGGGTTATTGAGGTAATAGGGTACTATTCAAAGCTAGGAGCCAATTAGGCTGTGAAAGATAGTAACTCCAAAGTTTCAGAATGCCTTGTGGGTCAACTGACTCGTGTGTGAACTCCTAATAGGTAGTATCATGTTATCAAGCCACTCGTAAGCTCTAATGCCCGGCCGGGACTACTGTGGCAAAGTCGACGTGATTCCCGCAAATAAATCTGTATGAGGAGCCTGAGAAGATTTTTATAAACGGCATGAGAGAGTGTCCCATAATGTAGAACCTTGCTTCTGGTCTTAGAAACCACGCTGAACCTGCGCGAGGGTAGATGCATATTGACTTGGTATGGACGCTGAGCTTATACTCTTCTTCAATTGAAAGGACTATTGAAGCACCCATTCCACTACGCAAGCTGGGAGATTAACCTAGGAAGCTTATGCACCTCTCCGAGCATCTCGTTCAAGTCTTGAAAATAATGATAAATCATTCTTAGAATCGGACAGCAACAAAAGAGAAGGTCAAGGACCACACAGCGACTTCCACCAATACTACTAATACAATGCCGTTAACGTTGAAGCAGTCAAATAAGAAGATGTGAATATTAACTTATCTTCTGGACTCACAGTTTACTATCTACCACGCAGCTTACCTGCATAGGGCGTAGACAGTTGACTCTCGTAAAGACTTGAACTAGCGCAGTCAACGTCTCACAGTGACATCTTCATTATGTTCTATGAATGAGTAGAGCTTTAAGCGCCTCGTGATAGACTGTAGCTTAGCAGGGCCCGTAGTGAGAACTCAGCTTCTATATATAGGGCTGTTCGTGAACACCTCAGAGAGAGATAGAGCCCGCCTATCCCATAATAAGCCACTACTGGGACAGACGAATGGGCAGGGAGCGGGTGAAGGTAAATGAGCCAAAGAGGCCACATTGTGTAGTTATCTGAAGGTTCAACTCTGCCTTCTGGAATAAATTAACTTATTCGGGTTATGCAGCTTCAAAGCATTTATACCCTGTTAGTCACAATGCAAAGATTATTACACGCATTAACTTTGAGCACAGTGCTGGCCTAGTACTATGATTCGCCAAGGCAGAATGCTCACCAAAATTAACTCTGTCATCAGTGTTTCCCAGAAGACTGGAATCGGTGGAATGCCAAGCGGGGATCATCAAAGCGCATCTAATCTGACCCACGTCTATCAGCGCATGCCTTCCTTTTCGTTCACTATCAGGTCACGTTATATTCTCTCTATCCACCTTTGTCTCAAATTCACTGCTATAATGTCTGCGGCCTAGCACTCGGCAGCCGCAAATAATCCCAAAGCTCCATTCAGGGCCCGTGAGGATCAGAATTTTATCCTCAGGTGAAACTGAAATTGTCAACGTGATCTTATGCCTGCTATCCACATTGAAAAGAGGATGAAACTATTCATCGGCGAACCAGAATCGGAGGATGATCGTCATAGCTGCTCCTTCGTCTCAACCAGGTGGACATCGTCTGTGCGCGTGCTGACTCTCGTTCGCAAGACGTTCCCAGAATGGTATGGCGTTTAACAACGACACCGCGTTTTTGACAGGTAATAAGGTTTGTGGCCCTCAAAAGACCATCTTACCATCTTGCCGAGGCAGATAAACATCGAACCGGCAGCTATTCCCAGCAAAACGTGGTCATAGGGCTCCGGGCTGCGGGGAACGTTTCATCGTACCGACCGCCGAGCAGCGAAACGGGAAGCACTAAGTAGCCACGATGGGAGGAGGCTCTGAAATTCGGTATTATTCCCCAAAACGATGCCACTTTACGAGTCCGCATTGAAACTTTGAGACGTATGTGCATGAGTGAAGGTGGGAAAGGCAACCCTTTTACGTCCTTGGCGAATCTAACAATGCGAGCGTGCCTCCTTTGAGTGTAGTCGGGATGACTTCTTTGCGACGAGCCGAGGTTCACAAAACTCCGAGTTTGTTGTAAGCTGGCTTCATGATCCGGATATTCTGCATAAATACAGACGCTCATGCCGTCTTCAAGTCAATGTCAGACACTCACCAAGCAGCTCCAACTTGTCCTCCAGCACACCTTCTTTAACAGCCTCGACAACCGCAACAATGAAGTTCCACGCCATCCTTTCTTTCCTGGCTGCCACAGCCTCTGCCCTCCCAACTGGGCCAGGTCTTTCTCTTGACCCAAACCCTGAACTCGAAGCTCGCCAGATCGGAGGTGGCATCACTCGCAATGATCTTTCCAACGGCAATAGCGCCTCCTGCCCTGGAGTCATCTTCATCTATGCTCGCGGCTCAACTGAGATGGGCAATCTGGTGCGTAGATGCCCGATCTGACTTTTCTCGTCGAAAGATCTTACTAACTCGTCCAGGGCACTCTGGGACCAAGAGTCGCATCCAGGCTTGAAGCCAAGTACGGCAGACAAGGCGTTTGGATCCAGGGCGTTGGCGGTCGGTATCTGGCTACTATAGGCGACAACGCCCTCCCTCGTGGAACTTCCAGCGCTGCCATTAGCGAGATGCTGGGTCTGTTCAGGCAGGCAGACACCAAGTGTCCCGAGGCTACCATTATCGTCGGCGGTTACAGCCAAGGTGCCGCGCTGGCGGCCGCGAGCATCACGGATGTCGCTCCCGCTATTCGCGACAAGATCGCTGGCACCGTGCTTTTCGGGTACACCAAGAACCTGCAGAACCGCGGCAGGATCCCTAGCTACCCAGCGGAGAGAACCAAGATCTTTTGCAACATTGGAGACCTGGTTTGCACCGGGCAATTGATCGTCGCGGCGCCGCATCTGGCATATGGGCCCGATGCTTCTGGTCCAGCGCCCGAGTTTCTCATCCAGCGGGTTGACGCTGTCCGTGGTAGCGCTTGATCTTGTTAACGGACAGACTGCGAAATCACAGAAGGCTAGCTTGTGGGTGGAATCCAAGGAGACTCTCGTTTAAACAACAAGTCAACGGAGGATGAGTACGACGCTGGTCGTCATACGGTCGTTTTATGAGGCCCCGAAAAGGGCCATGGCAGGTTTATGGCTCGATGTATATATGTTTCTTTCGACGTACGATCTTTACTACCTAGGTTGCGTTTGTATATATGACGATAAGCACTCAGCTATTCCTTCAAGGAGCTGAAGAAATTCTGTTAAGTCTCTGCTTTTGATAGTGAACTTGTTGTTACTAGCAATGTGTTTAAAGCTAATGTACAACAACCTTTGCATTGTGACCGACAGGCTATGACTGCGTAAAGCTGCAGTAACCCCCGAAACCTTCTATCGAATAGGTTAACTTATCCAGAAGTCAGATTTGAACCTTGTCGTCCACAAGTGACATGATGGTTGTTGTTCAGTGGTTATTATTATTGTTGTTGAGATGGATTGTCTCATGGGTGAAAGAGCAGTGTTTATCTCCTCGATGCCTTTAACGCAGCACCTTCGTCCCATTCGAGGGATTGATCCAATAAACATGCCGTAAACAAAAGCTACATCTTATCGCGGCGGTTTATCCATTTAAATAAGTACTAGCGATTATCTTTGCTACATGATGCCACCCTATGAACCTGCACTGAAATATGTACTTCTGTTATCGTAGTGTCATGCGGGCCTGTACGGTGGTGCTGCGTTAAAGGCATTCAGGAGATAGTCATTAAAATCCACAATAACCTCTTGGAATGCATCAGGTATGAGTCTTCCTTGCGGCAAGCACGCAAGAAGTGAGAGTTAGATTCTTGTGTAAGCATTGGGGAAGCTTAAATTTAGGGTAGTTTATAAGAATTGGGCTATAAAGCTTGAACCAGAAGAAAACTGTGTTCTGTCATGCTACCGCAACACCTTATTGTTGAATGAAATGTAGACAACACGTTGTCATCCGGATTGACACTGAAAAAATTTGTTACTTAAAATATGTGAAGAAATAGAGTAGAGTATAAGTGCGGACAAGTGTGTAATGAGATATATCAATAAAAATTATACTAGGTAAGCTTATTACAAGACATAGGGCTGATATGTCTGAATTTAAGCTGTTAAATGTCAAATATTCAAGTGCTCTAGGGTGAGACTATTTATAGAGCAATGCATCCAGTACTCCCCAGTTTCACTATCACAACCAAATAAACAAAACACGCTACGTTAGATAAGCAGCAGAGAGACTTGATCTTGCAATCTGGGGAAGCAAGTTAGTAGCTTGGATCTTCCAGCAAACGTGCATTTGCAGACGGGCCGAGATGGACCCATCAATCACCACCAATGAAGCTATTTTGTATTCGGCATGGCCCGCAATAGCAGTTCCTCTATTCTGGGGTATTGTAAGCTTATTTGCTTGCTTTTGCGTTAAAATTCGACGGTGAAACAGCTCCTGTCAAAGCCAAAGACAGCCCGCAGAGAGAGAATGTGTTGATTCTTGGGAAACAATCTCACTTGGTCGTCCGTGGAGGTTGCCAATCTTGCAGTCAAGCTATGTGCTCCCATCAAGCCTTGGCAGTAATACTCAGACCACGAGATTCATCGAGTTTTCTTCACGTCCATCAGGGTAGGTAATTAGGTATATGAGTGCACATATTTTAGTGACGTAGCCGACTTGACTAGTCAAAACCGCGCCAGTTTCAACTTGGCCCAATCTGGCCACAACTCGTGTTCATCACTCGCCTGCCCGCAGGAACAAGACATCCGCCGTCGAATTCCAGTCGGATCAGAAAAGCCAGCATCATCTGCTCCTGTCGGATCCGACGTGGGGGCATCTCGTCGTCCCTCCATTCGAGTATGGGGCCATGATTTTGTTGGTGGCGGTCCTGACTGTTGGGCCGGAAACTCTCGATGGGCTTGAACCGGACGTAGGCAATTTCACTACCCAAGTTATTCCCTCGCGTGATCACTGTTGGCCGCAGAGAAAAAAACTGAGACGTCGTGGCGCGGTCCGAGGGGCAAGGGAAGGGCCGATTGTCCGAAGCTTTGATCACCGAGAGCTAGAGGTAAAGTGATCGCTCTATCGCCCTACAGAGCAGGGGCCGTTTAGTTGAATCGTCCGGCAAGAGACTTAAAATGCCGCTTGTTCAGAGAAATGCGAAAAATGTTGAAACTATTCACTCTTCACGGACATGCTCTCGGCGAGACTACACAGATATCCACCCGCGCTAAAACCGGCTCTTCCGCTACCTATCCTCTTTTGGCAAGGCCCTTTACCCTATTCAGCTTGGGGTGCCAGGCTGAAGCTCTTATTGGGTATGCAGGACCGCGCTGAACCCAGCAGCCCCATTCCTTAGACGCCTACCTTAATTCTCTGCTTCTTCCCCTTCAAAGGAGTTGCCGGGGGTCTCGACTCTCGTCTTATGCCGGCATAAGACAGACCCCCATGCACGAGGTGGGAAAAAAAAGTCTTGGCCCAGGGGCATCTAACCCGCCGACATGGTCCTCAACGGGGTACTCGACCACATTACAAGGCAGATAATCCAGCATATAGCGATATATACGGGAATTAAATCAAGCGATGTGATAGCGCGAACCTCATCCTATCTCATGGCATCCTAGTATGCTCCTCATAGACTATAAGCCTGATATATCATGCAGCTCAAGTTAATTACCTTACGGCACGTAGTTTAGTGCGCCATGTTTTCTTGCACCCGCCCGCCCGTGCTACGAGAATGGCGTCAGCCACCTTTTTCGGTGTGCGACCGGTAGAGACCCGTTCTCTCGATACCGGGCCGATAACTCTAACCCCGCCGAACTCGGATCATGGAGAGACTGGAGACTTTCCTCCACATCGACCCAGCTGGGGCAGTCTGGGGATCGGATTGCTTGCTGTGGAGGAAGTGGATGCCCGTGATACTAGATGGGAGGCGACTCCGACCGTAGTCGAGACGAGAATATAAATAAGTACTGCTTCATTCTCTACATCATATCGATATCCTCATCACACTCCAGCTTCATCTCTCCTCACCTTCTACTATCCATCAGGAATCACTCACAATGGCCGGTGCTATTCCCACTGCTGCCCCTGCGCTCGCAGGCGGCTACCTGACTGGCCGAGCCCTGATTTTCCCGCTATCCCTCATCATCTCCCTCTTCTTCCTCTGGGGATTCTCCTACGGCCTGCTCGATGTCCTCAACAAGCATTTCCAGACCGTGCTCGGCATCACACGTCTCGAGTCCACCGGCCTCCAGGTCATGTACTTTGGCGGCGGTTATCTGCTCTTCTCTCCCATTGCCGCCGAGGTTCTCAAGCGCCGCGGTTACAAGCAAACCATCCTCATGGGTCTCTGCCTCTACTCCCTCGGCGCTATCCTCTTCTGGCCTGTCGCTAAATCCGCCGATAACAACAAGAACGGCCGTGCCGTTTTTGGTGGCTTCTGCGCCTGCACGCTTGTCATTGCATGCGGCCTTGCCACGCTTGAAACCGCTGCCAACTCGTACGCTGTAGTTATTGGCAAGCCCGAATCCGCCTCGGCGCGTCTGCAGTTCTGTCAGTCATGGAACGGTGTCGCCTCATTCATCGGTCCTCTGATCGCCTCCAAGTACTTCTTTTCGGGCGCCAACCAGAACAGCCTCACCAACGTCCAGTTCGTCTACCTCGCTGTCGCCTGTGCCGGTGCCGCTGTCGCGGTTCTCTTCCTGTTTGCCCGTCTTCCCGAGGTCTCGGAGGCTACCATCGAGAATGAGGCTCACGGTTCGGTCGGTCAAGGTTCAATCTGGAAGCAGTACAACATGTGGTTCGCCTTTGGTGCCCAGATCTGCTATGTTGGTGCTCAGGTTACCATCGCCACCTTCTTCATCAACTACGCCCACGAGAACGGAGGTTTCCCCACCAGCAAGGCCAGCACTATGCTGAGCTATGCCCTCATCACCTTTACCGTCGGTCGCTTTGTTGCCACAGGCCTCGCTGTCTTCTTCCGCTCCGATTTCATCATGGTCATCTACTCTATCTGCGCCATCGCCCTGACAGCCTATGTCAGCGCCGGCAAGGGCGCCGCTAGCGTCGGTGTGCTGATCACCATCTTCTTCTTTGAGGCCCCCATGTACCCTACCATCTTCGCCATGGGCACTAAGAACCTCGGCCGTCACACCAGACGCGCTGCCGGTATCCTTGTCATGGGTGTTTCTGGCGGTGCTGTCTTCCCTCCTATTCAGGGAGCTATCGCCGACGCCAAGGGCACTAGAATCAGCTACATCGTTCCTCTGGTGGGTTTCGTCTACGTCCTTGGTTACGTGTCCGTCCACTGGGTTCGCAGTGGAATGGGTATTTGGGCGCCCAAGGGAGATGATTCTACCACACCCGAGGTTTCGGATCAGGAGAAGGGAGACGTTGTTGTCGTGGAGCATGGAGCGAAGAAGATTGATAACTAAGGCGGGCGTATTTTGGCTACACTGTTTCTTTACACTTGGAACAAAATCTAGATATCGCTTAGAATAACCTCTTACCTAATAGCTAGATTATGAATTATGCATGAAGCATCTCATCGTTCATATCGCTTTGTATCATCATCTCGTTGGTTGTCTATGAATCTAATCGACCGAAACAGTCTAGAGGTGAGTCGGATCTTGTCACGTCCTCACAGTAGCTGCATCGCGCTGCGATATTTCTAATTCTCTCCTAAGCATTGGGCATCAAATCTTGCAGTTAGTGTTTGTGGCAAGTCCCGAGATTCGGACAAGGTAGCCCTATCCGGGTCGGCATTTCCTCTTATAGCAATGATCATACACACACGTCGATCTTTTGCAAGGTTCCCCAGCGCAACCAACACAAGCAGAAAAGTCTGGCCAGAATAGTATGATACGTTCTTTTCACAGATTCAGCCTCGAGATCATAGTGGTAGTGGTATTTATCTTCCCTTCGTCTGGCGTCAATATGACTGTGAAAACGGGCTTTTCTGGTGACTGAATGCAACGATGGGACGGCACCGGGCGCTAAAGGCGTGTCCGGCGTTTCGGCGCACATAAAGACGGCAGATCTTTGAGCTAGAAAATGCATCCCGTGAAGGCTAGCGAGTCGAATCAAGGGACACGAGTCAGAAAGAATGACCTCCCTCTTAATCTTCTGATAATGACCAAATGGTCAAGGTCCCAAGGCCAACGGCCTATACGTTCTTGAGTGAATTTGCTACCTTTGATTTGATGCTACGTCAGTGCCCTTTCCAAGCCTTGCAAAGCTCTGGAGTGCGGTGGACCAAAGGGTGCATCCAAGCTAACGGTCCAACAGATACAATATCTCGAGGGCAAGAAGTGCGTCCAACTCACGCTGCACGCTATGAAGACTAGCTGTAAACCATTAGGGGCAAGTTCAGCACCATGAAAGATATATTGGGACTCAAGCGAATGACACGTAAACCATGCGTCTGGAAAGGCGAGCCAGCATAAACTCGGTTCAAAATATAAATCAGCGCCAGCTAGTTATTGACCTGCCAAGACCTCTAGGGAGGTTCTCAACGCATATCTGATCATACCACTAAATCGGCCACATGATGTCTTGCTCGGTATCTAGACGGGGCCAGAATGCCTAAGTTTTCAGTTATTGTTAGTGATCACGATGGATAACTGACTAGACATCCATTGCCAACTTACCCAAGAGTCAAGTTCTAGCCAGTCCGTGGTTTGCCATTGATTGAGGATGTAACCATCATCCACCGCAATTGTCTCTGCACCTTCGAACCCTGGTCCAGAGCTGCCTGGCATCAAGTCCATAGCCAGCGGAGTCTCATCAATGTCGTTCTGACTTGAGTGCGGCAAACGCGCGCTCTGCTGCTTCGTTGTCTTGATAATTGAAGGATGCGCTGTACGACTAGAGGCGGCGGCCCGGAACTCTCCAAGAATCGCGGCGTATCGGCGACTTGGAGAATTTGATGCAGTCGCATGAGCGAGGTGACTCTGGCATCTTTCGGCCAATTCTATCAGTCTCGATCGCTTCTGTGCTTCAATCGGGCGCTTTGCTCGGCGCTGCTGGATCTCCCACACATAAATGATAACCAACGCGCAAAAGGTCACATAGTGCGTCCACCAGAAGGCGTGAAATATCGGGCCTTCATACGCAAGCTGGTCGACAACTTCCAACACAGCCTCTGCAGCGTTGGTGCACTCAGTGGTGTGGCTTTCGTGTGTATCAGGGGAGTTCCCCAAAAGGAAAAGCCGACTCGCCTGCATGATGGCGTGCGAGTGTGCCAGCTTGAGAACGGTTGCCTGTCGGCGGTAGCTAGGGATCAGGAGTGATGGAGAGACAGATCCAAGATGCAAGGGAAGACTTGCATGCCACTCATGCACTCGTCGTATGAGCTTGGTGGCGGCTGCATCACGCTCACTCTTTGGGATGTCTTGGAGCGTGTAGACCTCGCGGGAGATTGAGCCCACAATTTCGGCGATTCTAGTCGTTGCGACAAGTATTAGTATTTATTCGGCTCAATACCTCATTGAAGTAACATTTTGGAAGATTGCGAAGGAAGGGAGCAAAGCATGAATCGGGAGCGAACTGACTTGGCGTGAAACAGCAACGCATCTATATGGCAATCTTTGGGCTTCTCGGCCATCGATTCCGGGCCAGCTACTGTCATTTCATGATCGCTCACTTGGTCAGGGTAGACCTGATCAATGTCCTGGTCATGGAAGTGTCTTGGTCGTCCAAAGATGACACCGAGGTAATTGTCGAGGATATATGTCGTCCAGAAACACCGAATCCCGCATTGGGTCCGTATGTAATCGCTCCCCACGGTTCTTCTTCTCTTGTTGGAACGAACTCGACGATGGAGACCAAGGGCAGCAACAAGTTGTAATGCATTGCCAAAAGCGTACCAGCCGCGGTTGAAGCGTGATGTACTGAGCAGGTACAGAACGTGCACAATTCTAGCCTGCGCCAACTCCAGCCTCGGGAACCCAGTCTCTTCACCTGCAAGTCGAATCGACAGCGTATAGAGCTCGTCGCTTGCTCTGAGCGCTTCTTCTTCGTCTGTTGGTGAAGAAAACCCCTTGGATTTCTCATGGTGCAGACGAGCAAACGCTAGCGCAACGAGCACGATTGCTGCTTCTGCCCGACCGACATCGTGCCAAATGCTCTTGTTCTCTTGGAGGTTTCTCTCCATTCTTTCCAGCCAGCCCTCTACCGTCGGTTGATGCAGTATACGGTAAGTTGCGATGCACACGTCAAAATAGAGTGCAAGCAGCTTTCTGCCATCAGCCGGCTCTGGCAAGCGGAACGGCCCTGTCCCCTCAGATTCGGGCAACGGTTTATCACTTGCTGGCGTTGCTAACTGTTGCTCGGCTAAGAGTTGGCTGGTTCCTGAAAGACCGTTCCTATTCTGGGCCGATAAACGGTTCAAGGCTCGATGGAGAAATGTCAAGCCTGAGGTTGGGTCAAACATCTGGCCCTGAATTTCCGCCATGCTCAGCTCTGGTGAAGCTCTGGACGGCGCAGTGCTCTGTTGTTGCTGGGGACACTGTTGAAGTATCTCCATGTCATTCTCCGTATTAATAAGCGGCCTGGATAACACAAAGGCTGCACCCATTTCATCGCAGTTTTCCCTTACTTGGACAGTGCCTGTTGATGCGACCTTCGATTGAGGATCAGACAAAGGCGGCGTTGGGGGCCGGCCACGAGTGTATCTTGCATCATACGAGCAGACTCTTCCTTTGGCCACGCACTTGGCACATGGCTGGTCACCGGTACATCTTGCTTTCCTTGATTTGCAAAAGTCGCATGCTCGGCTCACTTTGCGGATCTTGCACGATTCTGCCTCTCGGTCCCTCGATCCTCGTGGCTGTCGGTCTAGTTTCGTCTTGCGCTTCCCTCCGGTCGATGCCGACGAAACGGTAGGCGATGGACTGGCATTTGGAACGAAATGGCTCTCGGCATCTACGCCTCCGTGTTTTCGAGCCTCGTCGGTGTTAAACAATGATGAGTGAGGAGATGGATTCATTGCGAGGAAAGGCGGATTTGTGGTGGAGCAGGGGAAGAAGGAGAAGGTGAGGGAGGCGGAAAACTTGACGGATAAAGAAGATGTGAGACGGATAAAGAAACCCGGGTTCATCCTCGGCCTATAACTTACCCCTGTCCTGGAGAGGTTTGAGCAATCGCCGTAAATGATATGAAATCAAGCTTCACATCAACTCTGCTACATTTTACCAACTTCTTAGTGCTATAGCTGTCATTCAACGGCGAGTAATCCTCTTGAACGATGCTGTTGCCGATTAGCTGCAATCCACCAGACTGTCATATGAGGTGCATTTCAGTCGACCTGGTAACGATGGAGACACATTCAAAATTTCACACGTTATTGAGGGTGTCGTAACACTAGCAGCGTATTATCAATCACTTTGTCGATGGACGCGCCGTAGCAATCATCTTGCAGCTGCAGCATGGTTGAAACCTCAAGAATTGTCCGAGAACGTGATAATTTTAGCAGAGGTATCATCCAAGGCTATATCAGTGGACAAATTTGTAACAAAGCTGCCCTTGGAGGCGCTCAAGCTATGGGACAACCAGTTGCTCGTACGAGCGCCAGTTTGTTTGTTTGCACGGTCTTCGGACCCTCGCTTTACTCCCCTTGATTTCCAAAGCATTCAGTCTCGTATCCGTTCTGGTGCTGTCCGACCCGTATAGACTTCACCGCGCGCCCCCTTTCTCGACCAAGCCCCGAACCGACAAGATGGGATAAACCAACAGTCGCCCACGCCAAGTGGATGAGACTCCATCAGCATCAAGAGGTACTTACACAGTTCATTATTACTGGTATCTTTTATCCGTTGCAGTTAGTGACTTGCTGCTCGTGGCAGATCCATTCGGCCTGATTCAATCTCCTTCTTGCAAAAGGCAGCGTCTCGATGACAGCCAGATCATAGATTCTGATGAAGGCTGGGATTTCGAGGAAGGATTCCATACCGTCACCAACTTCTGAGGGTTTTGGCATTCCTTTTGCCAACAAGTCCGATAGTTAGGTCGAGGGCTGGGTGAATGAGAACGCACCTGTCGTGGAGGACACCACTCTTCTAGACTTGATACAGCAGAGGGACTTTACGTTCATCGTGGACAATGGTTCGGTCCATGTCGCGAGAGAGTACACCGAGGACCGGCTGCCTCCACCCTTTGAGTACCCTTACGGGACCAGGCACACCTGGGACGACAAGCTGTACCATCGCCTCCGAGCCGAAGCCGACCTTGCCCTTGCCAACAAAGAAGAAGAACGCTAGAACCGTGTTTCTCTCTTTTTCGATGTGGACATTCAGGATTCCGAGCGAAGAGTCACCGCCATGAACTTTCTCTTGCCTGGCGCTGCACCCACGCAAACCATCTCTGGTGACGCCAAGGACGTCATGGACCTGCATCGAGCCCTCATGCGCGGCAATGGGTTCTACGAATGGATGACGCGCCCGACTTCAGATCTGAGCGAAGCAATGGCAGGTCTCACCCTCGAAGACAAGACGAAGCCCAAGCTGCGCGCCCTCCCTGTCGTTAACTTCCTGGATGTCAACGCCGCTGGCTACGTGGATGCGTTGCTCGAAGAGGCTTTGCCGCAGAACCGCTTCCGATTCCGGCAGTACTTGAGCGAGAGACCCCTCGGGCTTGGCATGATCACTGCAGTGAGTTCAACTATGAGATCGGTGGGTCCTACAAACGGCTAACTGAAGCTTAGGGACCGGGTTTTGGCAAGACCACAGCACTCTCTGTGGCCACCCTCGCGATGGAAGCAAGCCTCGGCAAGATTCTTTGTTCCGCGCCCTCGGATGTAGCTGTCGACAAATACGCCGAACGTCTCTTCCTGGCCTCTTCGACCGTCACCGCTCGCGCCAACGAAGGCAAAGACCAGGACGACCCCGAGCGCATTCGCCGCAGGCTTGTGGTTCGCGGCTACAAGGCCGAGGAAGAGAAGAGTGGTTTCATCAAGTTACTCAAGAACCCCCAGGCTGGTGATACGGCAAGCTCTGACCATGGACATGCCGTGGAGTCCAAGTGGAAGCTGGGCCTGTCTGTCGCGTTCTGGACCTTGATGCTTTTGGGTTCCTCAGCTGTGCGATCCCTGCATCCCGACGATAGCAAGGCGCTCCATGAGATTCGTCAATGCGTTGACGCCTGTCAAGATCTCGCAAGGCTCCGTGATGTTGCAGCTGGGCGCCTATCGTGGGCTGACTACGAGAGGGGGGTGCAGGTTCCCGCCACTGTTCTCCTGGCTTTGATGCAAGAGATCATCGCAGCAGCTGATCTACTCTGCCTGACTCCTGCCCTGACAAACAACGGCCCGCCATACGTCATCTGGAAGACGATGGCCAAAGGTGTTGCCGTTGACGAGGCAGCCAGCATGAACCGCGGCGACCTGGTTTGTGTCTGGGGCAACTCGCTTTTGCCCTGCTTCCTTGGGGGTGACCCCAAGCAGCTTCCACCCACGGTTTTGACCAGCCAAGAGAAGGAGGGCGCAGCAAGTTCGGCCGCGGAGGGCAATGAGAATGCCGCTTGTACGATGTAATTACTGCCTGATCCAACCACAGCGCGCCTTTTCTATACGGCGTGAATTGAATTGCCAACCGCGTAACCAGCGACCCGACGCAATCTTGGCCGCGCATAGGGACTAAAATATCAGACAGTTTTAGTCTAAAGTTTACTAAGGATAATATATATAATAAGCGAGTGCAATAGATAAGTAAGTATAATAAAAATCCCTTACCTTATATCTTCTCTATTTAATTAATTAATTCTTAACTACTTAGTATATTAGAAAGTTATAATAAGGGTAGAATCCTTCTTACTCTTTAAGCCTTATAAAATAACTTAAAATTAAGTCTCTAAAAGGCTATAACTATCTATAGGGTCTATTATTAAACCTTATATCGCTAATAATA
>JAJODA010000010.1:0-47477 GCA_021730345.1 Fusarium cicatricum | reverse complement strand
GGAGGGGGAGAGGGTGACCTCGGAGAAAGCCATGGGTTCGGAGCTTGGCCGGTGAGTGAGTGAGTGAGTGTTGGAGCGTCATGGCTACCTACTATGTACAGAGAAGAGGGAGATAGCAGTTGTGAAAGCATGGATATTCACGTGCGGAACATGTTGATGCATTGCTGTGTACAGCTTCATGAGCTCATTCCTACCCTCATCATGGGACATCTCATGCATAATCTTTGAGCTCTCTCCCAAGTTGTAAAAACCCCCCATGACAACAGTTTCTTCAGCCCTCCCCTCACTCTCTCACATGTGCAAGAACCCCTCATTTTTCCTTTGTCGTGAAACTCTGACGTCGCTCCTTTTCTTCTCCAAACCAGTCAGTCAGTGACTCAAATAAACGGCTTGTAGATTGGTTTCCGTTTTCTCCCCAGACTCAACTCAGCCGACAAAAGGTGCCCCACATGCTCCGGGCAGGCGGAGGACCGGGGTTCGGAGGGTCATCCATGCGGCCGAGGGTCTTCTCTTTCTTTTCCATTTTCCCCCCCATGGAATATCTACGGAATTGCTAAAGAGATCAACATGTGCTCGTCGGTCCTGCTGACCTTGAAGAACCCCCCTTTCAGGTGAAAAGAGCTTCCAGCTCGGTCCAGGTTCTAAAGCTGAAGATGTGACGTCGGGCGTCCTTTACCGACGGGTAGCCGAGCTTGTGATTTTGCGGGGTCCCGCCCCAAGCTGGTACTCTTTTTTCTGGACCTGTCGTTGCGCTCTCTTTTCCCGCTGACCATGTTGGCTGAAGTAAGCAACTCTATCTCGTCGACCTTCACATGCCTCTACAAACATGACTCCTTTCTTTGACCCTGATAAGAAAAAAGAAGATGATGGCCATAATAAGAGTTCGAGTATCGATCCCAGAGGCTTATACTAGCAAAACTCACCTAGGTCTGTAATGAATGAGAGCTTCAAACCTAGCCGCAGCCAATCAATGCCCCCCCCCACAGCGAGCTTTTAGTCTCACACCTCCCCTTTCCCGAGACAAGGTCTCACGCCCTCTTGCAACGGCGGCCATGATCCGTTCCATTGCGAACAAGGGAAAAGGGTGAAAGTGCATGCCCGAACTTTGCCGAGGTTCTCTATGTTTTCTGTGTCGTTTCTCTTTTTGGCCCCAGTCAAGTTGACTGCAGACTGTAGCTCGTAAAAACGAAAGAGCATACATATTATTACCTTCTGGCTGATACACCTCCAGTGGTATGTTATTTACACATATCAAAGTCGGCACTCGACATCCAACAACACAAACAGCACAGACCGCATCTACACCCATCTAAATCTCTCCCCTGCCGAACCCGACAACGCGGTGCCGATTCAACATCAGATAAGATTCCCTCCCTCCCTTCCTCTCTCTCCATTCACCCATTTCCTTCCGTATCTCCAGCCGCTGTTCGGAGCTCGCTCGTACCCAGCCTCGGACTTTCGGAGACTCGGGTCCAAGCCCATCATGACCTCGACCTCTCTCGAGCGAGCGAGCTAAAGCAAGGTACCGAACCCCAAGCGCATCTGGGCTGTGAGATCCACCCGCGGAGCCGCAACTGCGTCCCGACACGGCGAGAAAACCCTCTGCTGTCTGTTGCTCACCCTCGTTTTTATTGGGACGCTTCGTGCTTGGGTGCGATTATTCCCTATCTCATCCGACGGCACAGCGAGATCTCGTTTCTCTATCTTTTAAATCAGTAACCCATGTCCAGTCAATGGACGGTACAGGACGCAGAAGAGAGCGGTTATGCATTGAACCCCCATTGTTACCCTTCCTAGAGAATCACCCCTAGGTCATTGGATCCTACACGCCTCTTGTACATCACGCCATCTGTACCTTACTGCTTGACTCGTTTGGGTTACTATTCAAGTGACAGCCTCTCTTCAACTATGCCACTCCAGCTTACAACCTACGTAGTATGACCCTAAACTCAAGATATCTGACTGGCACTCAGAGATGGCACACGGTTGCTTTCTTGTTAAATCTTCTTTTTCATACAAGTCTAGACCAGGCTACAGCATGATCCCAAGGTCTGCCCCTGGTCAGACGTGTCCACGTCGCTCTTTTATCCTCTTCTCAAGGGACAGCCCCCATCGTAGGTCCCCACAGACAAACAATTACCCGTGCCAATAAATGCCCCCAATCCCTTCAATTTCTTCCGTCACCACAAATCATTTGCACCCATGCCTCGGTACTAATCCACCCGAGTTGCATTGCCTTTCCCATGTCCATCCATATCGCCAGAGAAAAAAGTGTCAGCCAAATCCTAACCCAGTCATGATGCGACTGAACCACACATCATGAACCGTCGTCACCTATCTAACCATGACTCCCGCTACCGACCCAAACAAATAAGAACCAAATGCAGACAAGATGAAAAACAGACAGGATGCAACACCGCAATGCGTGTGCGCGCAATTGTCAACGCTGCTTTGGTATCATGGAAATATCATGAATGCTTTTGAGAACAATAAACAGAGCATATGGTCACGCCACAGAGCGACTTGCTCATATGCCGCGACGGGTTTACGAAGGTGTGCCGCGCTCTTCAACGCGTTCACCCTCAAAGCTGTATAGCCGGACTTCACCGTCCTCGCTGCCACTCGCCATGCGGCTGTCGCTAAGGCCGACGCAAGTGACGGGACCAGCGTGGCCGGTGAAGCTGCGCTCACACTTCCCAGATCGGGGCTCCCAGACCTTGGTCATCGAGTCATTGGCGCCTGTCACAACGCGGAGAGTATCGCCGACAAGGCCCCAAATACCTTCGACGTGCCCAAACATGCTGCGAATGCACTTGCCAGTGGCCGTGTCCCAAAGTCGAACCGTGTTGTCCAGGCCTCCGGTAAGCATGTACCGCGGAGGAAGTGGCCGGGACGGGTCAGAGGTGAAACCTGAGCCGTAAGCTGCTCTATCATCAACGGGTTGCTCGGGAGCCGCAACCGGAGTCGTGCTTCGGTCGCTCGACACCGATGCCGCATCCGTGTTGTCCATGTGGGGCACTTCATCAGGCTCAAAGTCCGGCGGCATCAAGAGCACCTGCTGAACCTGGCCCACATGTCCGAGGTACGTCCTGACGCACTGCTTCGAGTCCAAGTCCCAGAGCTTGATAGAAAGATCATCCGACGCTGAAAAGACAACGCGCGAGGGCGAGTCAATGCGCACATGGTTGACCCAGTCGGTATGGCCCCGCAAACAAAACGTCTGCTTGGTATCGAAGCTGAACACTTTGACCGTATTGTCGATGGACCCTGAGGCCAGGGTGCAGCCGTCGTAGTGGACAGAGAGGACACCCTCGGTGTGGCATTGGAGCGTGCTCAGGCATTCCCCGGTCTGCCAGTTCCAGATCTTGATCGTCTTGTCGAAGCTGCCGCTGATCAACTTGGAGTCGTCAAACTGGAGAGTCCGCACTGCCGATGTGTGACCTCGCAGCGTGCGCATCACCTCTCCAGTCTCAATGTTCCAGATCTTGATAGTCGTGTCATAGGAGCCGGTGGCCAGGATGTTGTCGTCAAACTGGAGACACGTGACGCCATTCTCATGACCCTTGAAGGTTTTGATGGAGCAGCGACCCGTCTTCCAGTTGTACCCCACCTTGAATCGGTCGCGGTAAACATCCTTCCATGGTCGAAACTTGCGCTCTTGCTCCAGCTGCTGTCGCGACTTGCTTACACCATTCGCTCGTGGTCGCTTTGCCAATCGGTCGTCGTCGTCGTGTTCGTGGTCATCGGCTTGGCGTTTTCGTGATTCGTTGGCCCGTGTCTCGGCGTTCTCGTCGTCGATCTCAACCACGTCGGCGGCTCGCGGATGTCGGTGTACTTGTTGGTGGCGGTTCCACGCCATCAATTTCTTCCTCTCGAGGAGCGGTAGACCCCAACCACACTTGGTGCATTTGCGGTCGATGTGTTGTTCGCACATGCGGTGCCACACAACATCATCATCGGCTAGGTTACGCCATCGTCGGCTGACCTGGGCGGCCTTGCAAAGGGAGACGGTGTCGAGGGAACATAGGATCTTGTAGGAAAGTTCGGTGGGAAGGGCGGCAAGGAAGTCAATTTTGAGCTGTTCCTGGACCTCGCGCGACACGGTTGAAAGCTGAGGGAAGCAGCATTGAGTGATGATGCCTTGGAGCATCAAGTCACGATGCTTGGAAGGGGCGGCAGAGAAGAGTGACCAGACATGAGTGATGGCTTCCTGATCCGCTGATGAGAGGCTGTTAAGTTCCTGGAGACGACACCGCGTTAGCAAGATGTCTGGCAATGATGGACATAAATCACCACCAAGCTGAGGCCGAGGTCGGCAGGTAGGGGTAGGGGTCAGGCAGGGAAGCACTCACACTCTGGATAAAGCCCATCTTGGACTCGTCGGCAGCACGTCGACACTTGGAGTCGGGACGATGGCGGTAGCAGAACTTGCTGTTGGGATCCTTTTTGCGAATGGTGGGATTGGGTGAGGGAGAAGGAGGCAAGATCTGCTTAACCTTGCCGAAGGGTGCGTAGAGGCCTGGGATGTGTTCCTTGAGGAACGGACTGACGGTCTTACCGACCAGTTCGGAAGGCATCTTGACGAGTCGCGGGTTGATTCCCTCGTCGGATCGGGTTCGGTCGCAGTTGTCCTTGGAAGGATGTTGTTGGGGACGGTTGTCGAGGTGTTGCTCAGAGGCGGCGAGTCTCAGAGAGTCGCCGCTGGCAGCAAGGGGAGGAAGAGGTGACGGGGTAGAAGTCGAAGTCGAAGACGGCATATGAGCATGGCGATGTATGGAGGTTATTGTTGAGGCTGAAGCTGAAGCAGAAGCAGAGGGCGAAGGCGTCGAGGAAGTAGAGGTATGAGATGGAGCTGAGACGCCGGGGGCGGCAGCGGAGGAGGCGGAGGAGGGCCGATGGCCGTTGACGAGCGAGGGGCTGTTCATGGCGCAGGGAAACCCAAAACAAGGAGCTTGGGGAAAAGCAAGTTGCGCGATGAAAGGGCTAGATATCGTAACTCCCTGGCTGTGTCCGGGGAAGAGTGATACGGTTTCTGGGGGGAGAATCTGAGGCAAAGTCGCTGGGCGATGGCGTGCTGGCCCTGAGAGCGCTACCAGCACCAGCGTTGTGGTCCACCCAGATTTCGGACCAGCCAAAATCTCAGACCCCAGTCAGCGGGCGGTGCGACAGTCGCTGATTGGCAGCAGCGGCGGTATGCAACAGGTTTTATCGGTAGTTATTGGTGAAATTCGTGACTCGAGTGGTGGTTGTTTGAACGAGAGATACGTTAGATGGAAGGTCTAAGTGAAAATAGAGGTGACGTTTTGGTGGAGGCAATCAAATCAACCTTGAGAGCCGGTGGGAAGTGGAAGTGTTCTTTCGGGTCGTCGGGGAGGGAGGGCCCTTGCCCAAGTTAAGGTACCTTTCGGCCGTACCTGCCCTCCTCTTTCCTTACTGAGCCGACCTCTGGCGGGGGAGGGGACAGAGAAAGAGGGTCCCTTTCTGAACCTAGCTCTTTCCTGCTTCTGCGATAGGTCAGCGATAGATTGAAGCAACGTCTCACTATCTGACATTCCAAGATCTTTGTAGCTTGGTCAGACTTTGATGCTCGTCTTGATTTCTCGTCCCCTGTTTCCAGGACTCAGATTGCTGGGTGTCTCATCTCATCAAGGCCCCCAGGACTACCCCCCTGGTCATCTTGTCCGCACCGATTTGAGCCCTGGGCGCCTGGCCCTTGCATCTTGTGCACAGGGATCGCTTTCGAATTTGGGGCCGAAATGGCGTTATCAGTGACCGATCGGACGGGTAGCTTGACGGTAAAAGTGGGCCGAGCACGGCACTCGGTCGGCGTGGAAGGCGTGCTGCTGGCTCTTGCTTTGTGATACAAGTCTGATAGTTTGCCACTTTAACATCCACCAAAGGCTCTCTTGTTGTTGATTGAAACTATTGAACAATTTCATTCCGGACAGGACCAGAATGATCTCTTTGGACCCTTTGCAAACACCATCTGGGGTCCTCCTCAGCTTTCGCACGGGGCATGTACCAAGTCATGCATGCAGACGGGGCTGGACCCTTCTAACGCGCGAGAGGAGCATTAACCAGCGGTACCCTCCTCTGCCGTACTCACGACCCAATTAGCAAGACCAGTCTCGTGCTTTTGTCTCCTCTTTCTTACTTTTTGACTCACATTTTTTTCTTTTGCGTTTTCCTCTTTTTCATGCCTTCAGCTGATCGCCATCAATTTTAGAATGCTTACAGTGTGCATACGCGGCCTGCCTCTCCATCTCCACAGCCACTTCCATGTCGCCTTTTTCGATCCACCTTCAATATTCGCTCCCTCGCTCTCGATCCCGAAACTCCTGACAAATTCTATCCTTCAAAAACACGGCTTCTATCCTCGTTCTAGATATCGCAGTCCAAAATGACGTGATACTCCTCGAGTAATTGGGCCATGTCCACTTTGTCATCCTGCCTTATACCATCTCGGACACCGAGTCCCGAGATCGACTCATCCCCTTCTACTACACCCGATGGCCTCATCAGGGATTGACACTGCTGAACAATCAAACAACAAGGGCGACGCTCGTGGTTTTGATCCTGGCGCGTGGGACTGGTACTCTGAACCAGCCAGTTGGGCTCGGGTAGGCAACTAGTCAGCCAGTCCTTGGTTGCTCACTCAGTTGCCCGAGCACATCATCGCATGTGGTGCCGTGGCGCTGAACCCTATCTGAGCAAATCGACCCTGGCAATGTCATGATCGTCTCTTGGGCGACCTTGAGGGACCTTTCCTCAGCCGATCTCTCCTCATCTGATCATGTCCGAGCTCGCGATCTCGAAATCTACGCCTCCTAATGCCCTTGCCTCTATCAGTTCCGAAACTCGACACTTCGACTATGCGTTCTACGGCCATCTGTGTATTCGTACTGTTCCTCCTCTACTTGGGTTGAAATATGCATTGCACAGATCGCAGCCTTTGCCAAGCATAGCCATCTTCTATAAATAGGCCTCCCCCAATCTCCTCCCTGCTTGGTGCTGCTCTGGACGTCAGAAACTCGTTTCAGAGCCTTTGCGATATAATGTGTCGGTGTGGCGGCATCGTCGACGAAGCAAGCCTCGGCCTCATCACCGCATTTGGTTCGGCATCTGGCACATAGTGTGCGATCAACAGGTTTTCTTATGCGGCTAAAAGTTGCTGTTAGTGACGATACAAGACATGCAGCGGTGTCGAAATGTGACTCGCACTCCAGATCTTCGTAAAATGCAATTGTTGTTGAGCGCAACTTTGAGGTCGGAGGAATCCCGACTCTTGCGCAATCTGCCTAGAACTCAGCTTTGATGTTCTCGGCAGTTCTCTTGAAACCAACATCTCATGGTAATCTGTAGAGGGAATGACCAAGTGGTCGATCACAATAAAGCCCATTCTTTGACTTACTGGAACAGTTGGAGCAAGCAACTACACCGACTATCAGCTTCGAGAATCGAGCTGTTTAGAGGCTGTATCCAGCGATGAGGTTTATAACTCATATGTTTAAGGAAGTGATACATCAATCATCGGTGAGATGGCCGAGTTGGTTATGGCGCCAGGTTAAGGTTAACCTTAACACCAATTTCCTGGTGGAGCAATCCTCCTGGGTTCGAGTCCCAGTCTCATCAATACATTTTTACTTCTGCTCCATTTTTTCTTTTCTTTTCACAATGAATCTTTTGTGTCAGCTCTCGCCGCTTGCTTGGTATGATCGGACTGCTTCTTGAGAGTGCGTTTATGGAACAAACGAGGGGTCAGATGCAGCGGCCTGGCAGGCAAGACGAAGTTGGAGTTCGTTTCGACTGTCGTGTCTAAGTTGAGCATTGGTTTTGGGCCGTTGTATCTTCTCATACATAGTCTTATATTATACTTAAACAAGCTGTTCTAATATTTAGCACCACGTTCTGATCCTTTCATCTACCATCCATTTGCTACATACAGCCATTGACCTCGATCCGGAAACCAATTCCAAGTTAGCATCATCGATCAGACAAGCGGCACTACCCCTGACACCATTGTTCTCGCAAAAGCACAACTTGCACGCAACCGATCAGACAAGCCAAACATAACATGGTAGAATTTCAGGGTGGTTTGCTCCTAAATCTCGATGTCGTTGATGCAAGTGGCGGAGCTAATACTGCTCCACGGCCTCACCGTCCGAGCCGCGATCGTTACCCAGCCACCCGGTGACAGACAGATGCGACGAACCTCCCCGATCGGGTAATCCCTTCAGATTAAGATCAGGTCCAATCTCACACTAGGGATCGGGTTCGGAAGTGCTTGCATGATGATGTGTTCCCCTGAGATGATTCATGAAATGAAATGAGATCTCAGTCAATGTCGTCATGGATAGAGTGCTTCTCTCAGAGTGATGACGGCAGAGTCATATCTAATGAGGGTGATCGTTGCAAATGGTCGAATATCTGGCTTTGTATAAGATGGGGGCTCTCGTCGACAATCAGAGGCTTTTGAATCCATCATTCTCAATATCGACGCGCATCTCCAGCTTACAACTACTTCCTTCACCCCCAAACCAAACAACACAACATCCAAATCATCACAATGCCTTCTCGAGGTGTTGAGGACGCTCCCTCCGGAGAGTTCCAGGAAAATTCTTACGTCTCTCGCCAGGGAGAGAAGAACCAGCCCATTCCTGTTCAAGCCGACTCGGACACAGTCGAGGATCCCATTGACGCATCCAAGGCAGACACTGATGCCCAGCTCGGTATGTCCTTATAGAAACTCAACTTTAAACTGGTTCTAACAATAACCAATAGAGCGGGATGATACCGATGCTATCGACGAGAGCAACATCATCGAGGAGCGCACTCGAGGTGCTACACAGCCTGGTGGAACGTACCGTGAGCCTGGTGATACGGAGGGTCTTCCTGAAGACACAGGGCGAAGCTCCAACTAGACCATCAGTACATATTACCTATTTCATTCCATAATCTGGAAATCATGTACAATCAATAATTCGGATACCTGACACTTGGTTCCATGCCTCATGCGTTTACTTGTGATGAACATTCAATAACACCGATGTGATAACGATCATGAGTATTCAATGACATCATGCCATCATAACATCGTCCTTAGAAGACGTAATAACAGTCATTCGAAGAGTAGTCTGCGCCTAATTTAATTGTGAGATCTCAATCGAGCAACAATGGTAAAGATGATTTCACAAACACTGCTCCTGGAGCTATGCTAGTGTAAGAAACAAGTATTTAACGTGAATAGTATAGCCTTAGACGCACTTGGCCTTACCGAGAAACATCCAATTTACTCATGTATTAGAAGAATACTAGTTATTAACACGTTGGCCGTTTCAAATACTCACCCAGTCAATATGTCGGCAATAGCATTTCTGTGTATTTGTAGTCATAGTGGAATTAACACAACTCCCAGAAGACACGATGTACATATGAAGGCGACGATAACGCGAAGAACTATATTATACCATACCTGAGGTCAACCCCTAATTTCGAATGGACTAAAAGACATAGCTATTGAGTTATCAGGATGTGGATGGACCGTGTTGGAATTATCTTAGAATGGAAGCCAGGCAAACAGATCGGTGATGAGGTAAAAACCCGCAATCAAATTTACCACGGCACTTTCAAGAGATTGAGAGAAAAGGGACTTGAATTGTCCAACTGAATTACTTGTTCAGATCATCCCCGACCGTCATTACAATCTCAACTTATTGACTTAAGGTATCCAACTTTGATGTCAGTGAAAGGTCCAGGGTAAGATCCACGCTAAATCTCACCCTACCGGGACCGCAACGGGAAGCCCCACCTATCATGCATCGAAAATCTCGTCTTCTCAAATAAGCTCCAGAGTAGGCTCGCATATCGACCGCACCTCTCCTTCACCACACTCGCTGTCGCAACCAATGCAAATATGGCGGCCGATAACGAAGCTCCTGTCAAGAGCGGCGCCGGTGAATCCCGTCCTGCTGAGGGCTCGGGCAACTTCAATGGTCAGTCGCGCTCGGACGGCAACCGTCGCAATCCGCGACACGACCATCGCAAACCAGGCAGAGGCCGCTCTGAAAAGGGTCGAGGCGAATGGGGGTACGTTTTCCACCAGAATCCTTTTTGCGAATACAGTTGCCAACGGGGCTAACCAGATGTTAGCCGCCAAAAAGGCGATAAGCGCAAGAAGAACGACGACTTCAAGGAGTATAAGCGTCGCAAGCTGAACAACCAGGGCGACTCTGCGGACGGCGAATCTAGCAACAACCCGTTCTCCAAGGATGAGATCGCTGCTGAGGAGCGACGGCCGAAGCGAAAGGTTGCTGTCATGATCGGATATGCGGGTACGGGCTACAAGGGTATGCAGGTGAACGGCAACGAGAAGACCATCGAGGCCGATTTGTTCAAGGCCTTTGTCGCCGCCGGCGCCATCTCCAAGGCCAACGCCGACGACCCCAAGAAGTCCAGTCTTGTCCGATGCGCGCGAACCGACAAGGGTGTGCACGCCGCTGGCAACGTTATCAGTCTGAAGCTTATCATCGAGGACGAGGATATCGTCGACAAGATCAACGCCGAGTTGCCTGAGCAGATTCGCATCTGGGGTATCCAGCGGACAAACAACGCCTTTAGCTGCTACCAGACCTGCGACTCACGATGGTACGAGTATCTCATGCCTAGCTACTGTCTCCTGCCCCCTCACCCCGAGGCCTTTTTGGGCCGAAAGTTGACCGAGTTGGCCAAGGAGCATGGCGCGGAAGCTGACCTGGCTGCCAAGATGGAGGATGTCAAGGATTTTTGGACCGAGGTCGAGGAGAAGGAGATCACGCCCATCTTGGCGCGGTTGGACCCCGAGACCAAGGCTGCTGTGCTGGAACGAATTCACGTCATTGAGGAGGCCGAAGGAGCTGGAGCAGACAAGGAACCCACAAAAGCTGAGGAGACTGCTGCTCCCGTGGAAGAGAAGCCAGCGACCGAGACACCTGCCGCAGAGACTGCTGAAGTAGTTCCTGAGCCCGATGCACCACAAGCTGGCGTGACTCTAGAGAGCCACAAGCCCAAGAACCGTGAGCTTGGCCCGGTCGACTTTGCCCTCCGGGATATCAAGGCAGCCTATGTCGCCGCAAAGCGACGATACCGAATCAGCAATGAACGTCGCGAGCGCCTCCAAGAAGCCCTCAACAAGTACAGCGGTACGCGCAACTTTCACAACTACACCGTCCAAAAGCCCTTCTTTGATCCGTCTGCGAAACGACTCATCAAGTCCTTTGTCGTCAACCCCAAGCCAATCATTATCAATGATACCGAGTGGCTGTCGCTCAAGGTCCATGGGCAAAGCTTCATGATGCACCAGATCCGCAAGATGGTTGGCCTGGCAAGCTTGGTGGTTCGCTGCGGTACGCCTCTGGAGCGCATCGACGAGAGTTATCGAAACCAGAAGATGGCGATCCCCAAGGCTCCCGGCCTGGGACTGCTGCTGGAGCGACCTGTCTTCCACAACTACAACCGGAAGGCAACCGAGTCGCTCGGCAAGGAGACGATTGACTTTGCAAAGTACGAGGAGAAGATCCAGGCGTTCAAGGACAAGCAGATCTACACGCGTATCTTTGATGTGGAGGCGAAGGAAAACTCGTAAGTGGCAGTGTGTCGTGGTATTGAATAAGGCTGACAGTGACATTCAGGTTCCACATGTTCTTCAATCAGATCGACCAGTTCAAGACGAATCACTTCTTGTGGCTGACAGCGGGCGGAATGAAGGCTGCTGAGATTGCAAAGGATATCACGGGCGAGAAGGTGCAGCAAGATGTGGACAAGGAGCTTGGCGATGAGGATGAGGATCCTGAGGGTGGAGAGGGTTGAGGAGCGTGTAACTGTAAGATGGCTTGGATTAGAGCTAGCGTACACTGGAAATGGAATGATAAAAGTATCTCAGCCGATGTGAAGATTGTTTCAAGACTGTATATTTGTGGAAGAACAAAGTGCTCACCATTCAAGCTGACGAGGTTGAGCAACGAGGCTACAACATGAACTTGATTTCAAGTAGGTAATTGAATCACGAGATGCAGACAGTCATTTGACCACGAGTATCACTACAGTACTAACCTCCTCATGATACTTGAATGTGACATGGCGTACGCAAGGTAACTTGAAGTAAGGCATGTGTGCTGGCATCTTGAAGGCTGGCTTGAATGTCGTGTAAGTGTGGTTGGCGTGGTGGATCGATCCGGGGTCTCGGTGACATGGCCCACTAATTCTCGGTGAGTTTCGGTGAGCTGGTGAGCAGGTGAGCAAGCGACAAAAGCCTCAGGCAGAAACTTGGGACCCACCCCACACTCTCAATTCAAGGGTTTGAAAACCCCAATTTAGCGACCCTCCTCGAATTGCTCAAATCTTGCCAGCGGCCCTCGCAGCATCACCAACTTCGTCGTCGTCAACCACGTTGTGCACCAGCCGTCAAAATGAGCGCCCAGGCCCTGAACAAGATCGCTCCCAACAGCCCTTCGCGGCAGAACCCCTCCGAGCTCGAGTCGAGCATCGCCCAGGCTCTCTACGACCTCGAGACCAACACTGCCGACCTCAAGGTTGCCCTGCGACCTCTGCAGTTCGTCTCTGCCCGTGAGGTGAGAACACCATGAACAAGAGAAAAAGAAACAAGAAAAACCCCTTAGGTCTCCTCTCGAGAATCCTGTTCCCACACAAGAGTGTTGTTGTTTGCGATGGCCCAGCTACTTTCGCCCCCCGACGAGCGCCGTCGAGAGACTCGATAAGATATCTTCACTCTTGAGAGAGGATTGAATGCGCATTCAAGTGTCGCCGGGGCGGGCGTGCCAGCCGGAGTATCATTGACTATCTGTGGAACAGGACGGGAAGCGGTCCAAGGTTACGTCCTGGAGCTCGCATGCTGACTTGTGATCTTGATTAGATCGAGGTTGGCCACGGCAAGAAGGCTGTTGTCATCTTTGTCCCCGTCCCTTCCCTGCAGGGCTTCCACCGTGTCCAGCAGCGGTAAGACTATCCCCATTGACCCCAGCCTGTCCTGACGAGTAATACTGACTTGTCCCCAGCCTGACCCGTGAGCTCGAGAAGAAGTTCTCTGACCGCCACGTCCTGATCCTCGCCTCGCGCCGCATCTTGCCCCGCCCCAAGCGATCTGCCCGCTCTCGCAACAACCAGACCCAGAAGCGTCCCCGTTCGCGAACCCTCACTGCCGTCCACGACGCCATCCTCGAGGATCTCACCTACCCCGTTGAGATCGTCGGCAAGCGCATCCGCACCAAGGAGGACGGCTCCAAGCTCCTCAAGGTCATCCTCGACGAGAAGGAGCGCGGTGGCGTTGACTACCGCCTCGACACCTACTCCGAGGTCTACCGACGATTGACGGGACGCAACGTCAACTTCGAGTTCCCTCAGAGCGGCCCCTCCGACTACTAAGCTGGAGATGTCTGTGTCTTGAAAGGAACGTTTTTCACGGCTGGGAGTGCTTTTAAACATGGTTGGTCAAAAAGGGCTTGGCGTCTTAAAGAGTGTAGCTTGATAAATGGTACAAGCTGCGTATGATTTGACAAGACAACTTAAACACTTTCCCGTCCATGACTTGTCCAACATCTGGGTATCTAGATCTATGTGTCTCGTGTGTGCTCTTCGTGCGTGCGTCTTCTATTCTTTACGTGTGACTGATGCGTCCAACTCCAAGTGCGCACCAATATGCCAGCTCTCGCTTTTCTCTGCCCTCCTTATCCTTGCCAGGCGCGTTCCCGACATCCTGCTGGGAGTCGGCCTCCCACTCCATCCTCACAAACATGGGTATCTCGAGAATGTCCTCGTCCTCCTTCAGGGGACTCTGGTCCACATCCTTGCCAGGAATAGCGTCAAGCCGGAGTGATGCAGGAACCACTTCCAAGATGATGCTCACCCAGTTGCGCCCGCGTTCCCAGATCTTGCCGGCTTCAGGCTGGCCGTTGCTCTCCTCACCCTTTCGTCTCTTGTCCCGCCCGTCGTCCTTCAGAGCGTCGTCCCACATGTCCGTGTTGGCGTCCACCTCAAACTGGGGACAGAGAATGGTCACCTTACTGGAGAATCTACCTGGCGTGCTGTTCGGTGTTGCAAGCGTAACCTTGATGCCGTCAAACAAGGGGTTTTTGAAGGTGAGGATGTAGTGGTATGGATTGAGAGGCTTGAGTAAGGGCTCTTCGGCGATTTGAGGGCGCTGTGTCGTGGGAATGGGCTTGGCCAAGGGGTTGAGAGGGCGGATGGTGATGGTTGGAATGTACGACTTTGCTACCAGGCGAATTTTGAACCGTGTTGACGTGACCTTGGCCTCGGGCTTGGAGATGATGTGTCGACACACAGAACAACGCTTGGAGCGCTTTGTGCGGAGGAGGTATGGTATAGGTCGTAGGTCGTCCTGGAACCGCTTGACCTCTGCCTGTTGCAGGTTTTGTTCGACTGAAGCGGTTGTGTCCCATCCCTCCTGGTGCAGTCTCTTGATCGCGGCGGATTCGTCAAGATCAACCATTTTGAGACCCTCCTCTGTCGACAGAGCTTCTCGCATCACGTCTGACGGGCCTTGACGCTTCCGGGAATGTCCATGGCCGGTGTAAAGAGACATGATGCGCGTCAGCGCCGCAGGCGATGCGAAGCCGACGTTGTCATTGAGCATGGCCATGCCACTAATAGAGGCATTCGCATCCGCCAACTGCGTCTGGTAGAAGGACTTGAGATTGGCAAACTGAAGATCCGCATCGACATCGCTGTCTTGGGGCGGGGGTTCTTCTGGGTTCTCCTTGCGCCGCTCCTTGAACTCCTTGGCCGTGAGCTTGAGGTCACCGCCATTGTTGATCTTGGAAAGCTGCGAATGAATGCCGCTGGGTCGCTCGAATTCGATGCCTATCTCGGTCGAGGTCCAGTTGCAGTATTGGCAGAAGAGGGCGTAAGAAGCGTGGGCGTGTGACGAGGGTTCAGTTCCGAGATGTGTCGGCTCTGTAGGCGCCAGCGCCATTACCTGGAGCGGGCCGATGCATATGGGGCATTGGTAGCAGCTTCGTGTGCATCTATTCAGAGAAGATCTCGTTAGGCGGGAGAAACCATCATGACGCTGCAGAGCTGGTTTTACCTGTTGCCCTCGCTCCGGAGGTTGCTGCTGGGAACCTCGAAGAGACAGTTGGGACAGTAGTAGGTGACGACTTCTTCATTGACACATCGTGGACACCGTATCTGTTGGCAATCCTCGCAGTAGAGTAGGTATTCGAGGGGATAGAGGCTGTAGTTGGAGCGAGGGGCGCGGGGATCAAATGTTCGCTCGTCGCTATCGGCAGGGTCTTGGGGTTGAGGTCCGTCTGTAGGTTCGAGAGGGGAGATGTCGGAACATGGGCATTGTATGTACGTGTATGGTATCACGGACGCCATCGCAGCGTTGAGGTCCCGGGGTTGATGAGGCCTGATATTGAGCCCAGGGAGCTATTCTAGAAATCAGGTATCATGGAGGGTTCGGTGTAAGGTGAGAAGTTGGTGGGACAAGGTGGGTGTCGGTGAAGACCCAATCAGGTTAGAGCATTGGGTCAAGCTGATCACCATCTGTCACTTCTTTTATTGCTTGACTACGGAGTACTTCAGCAATGTTTCCTTTCCCTTCATACATACACGGACTCATCGTGCCTTATTGAATACTCAGTTCGGTTCAAGAGAGATTCTACAAAGTACGGTTTATGGCTCTAAAATGCCAAGCTGATGCGATTTGGAGTGCCTTCAAACATGGCATTCGTTCCGCCCACACTATGCTTTCGGAGAATTTAACGCTCAGTCCTGGAAAGCACAAGAACGGATTGTCCAGCAAGCCAAAGATTGCTCCGTAGACCATCGAATTACAGCCGTTGCCCGAGTCAGTGGCGCGGCCAAGCCGTGGACTCTGGTTGGTGAAAAATATAACTGGCCAACAACTGCCTCGTTCTGGCCCACGATGATTTTTTGGCATCCAATGTTTCCTCTCATGGGCTTGCGACGGTGAAAAGAGGCGTTGTGGCCATCAAAAGCATGTTAGTGAGGAGCCCAGCCCAACCTAGACGGGAGCTGAAACGGGGAGCTGAAGCCAGAGCCTTTTTTGACGCAACCATTAGAGACAACAACTCCGCTCGGAGCAACTACTTCTTGTTGTTGAGACACGGAAGTCGTGGACTCTCAACTTGAGGTCGTGCTCCAAAGCTCGGACTCCGTCCTCCTTTCACTCTCGCACCTTTGACATCTGCACGACATTCTGCGGGGCCACCTAATTAATGGGGATGATCAGTCGATGTGGGATGATCAGTGGAAATATGGATGAACAGTGAAGGAGGACCAACTCTGTCCTACCGGTACTCGGCGCGTCATGATGAAATCCTTGGCTTGCAATCACGTCAAGAACTAGCAGAACTGAGCTGGCCAAAGCTTCGCTTCCCAAGCCCTGGAGTCGCCGTGCCCCTTGGCCCAAGCAGGGCGCTAGCAGACTAGGCTTTCTTGAAAGAGATGAAATATTGAAGTTTCTCAGTGCCTCGACCCGACTCGAACGCGGTTGAGTTTACCTTTGCACCTTTTGCCACGATGAGGTTGCAGCAGAGCTAAAGAGGAAGGGCAATTGAGTAGCTGAGCTCTTTGCAGTGGTTGTCAGATCATCCAGGGGTTCAGTAATGACGATCAATGACAGTGAGCAATTTGGAGACCCGCCGGACTGGGTTGAGAGGATTCATCTCCCGATCTGCTGGCCATGTCAGAGACTAATGAAGGGCCAAGATTAAATCATGGACTTGGCCAACACTCTTTGGGAGAGCAAGGAAATTACGCCATCATTCTTCATCCTAGGCCAAGAAATCTGCAACCCGGATCCCGCCCGATCCTTGACGTTAGGTCGAGAGGAGAGTGACGGCATCATGTTGATGCAGAGACACAGCTGCACAAGGGTTTGGTTGCGTGGGCCGTCTACAGACGTGTGCTTTCACGACAGCCCGATAGTTTGGATCGGAGCTGAAGAAGAGTAGCAGCAGTAGTAGCAGCTAGCCACGCATGAAGGTGGGTGGGTAGACGAAACGAACGGGAACGTCTTGGCATCTTTCACTTAGTATTTGTTGTTGTACGACATTGAGACGGGATAAGAGAGTTCCGGCTGCAGCTCGACCAGGAGCTCATGCATCGATCAGCGCCAATATTGAACACGTTCAACCATCAAGACGGGGTTGCAGGGCGACTTGACCGATTCGAGATTTAGAGCTCGTTTCTTCTAGCGGTCGGCGACCTGCTTGCAGGGATCATCAACTGTGGGACGTGATTAATGGGGGTCGCGCTAAACAGCGTGGCTTAAGAGTTGTCTCATAGTGGCCGTCACTCCAACGCAAATTCCGACCGTCCGGGGGGGCTTGCTGGCCGTCACCTAGCTTGAACGCGTAGGTTTGCAATTCATATTAACATGGCCGGTCCCCTGAGATGATCTCTCGTTTCGCGTCTCTCGAGTTCTCTTACATAGCGGCCGTCATTGAACCGCGTGCTTAACGAATCCTCCCCAGCATGGCTTCAAGAGGCCCGTTGCTCGACATGTCGGGTTACTCTCACAGTTATTGAAACTCAACTCAGTCTCGCCGATCACGGACGGACTCCACGACGATAGCAACTACAGGATCGCAGGCCGATTGAGGGATTGAGCAGCGCTTGGAGTTGATCTCTGGGTGAATAAACGCCAGAAACATATCGCAACGGCTTAGGTACAAAGGCTCGGTCTGCAGGATCCCGTCGACAAGGGCTGCCGCATTGCCTCCTCAGCCGCTTTCACTTGACCTCAATCTTTGAACATTTCTAAAACGGAGAATACGAGACTCTTCTCTATGACTCAAAAAGGTCGACGCCGAACACTACACCTCACCAACCTTACGGAACTCTCAATGGCAAGCTGGGGAAAGAGTCCTCGCCTGAGGACCTCTGGAGTTTTTGTCGATGCTAATATCGACCATCATACTACTGTGAAACGGTGGGATGGTGCTGCAAGAACTTGTACTGACTGGGACAATATTCGCCGAGTGAGTTTCATGGTCTTTCTTATCGCGACAGTTGAAGGCTAACTATGGTTAATAGGATCCAGAACTCTGGTTCCGGAATGGCAATTGTCTGGTCCATTTATACGGAAAAGGCCAATCGCGAAGAGGCCCCTCGTTCAAGGTGCCCTTCTCGGCCTTGTTGGAAACCCAATGCTACCCTCTTATCGAACGATTCATCGCCTGGGAAGGCACTCGGATAACCAACATACGCGAACTCACGAAATGGAGTCGCAAGAACCCGATGCGCAGGGTCGAGCTATTCATCCCACCGCCACCGACGACAGACAAGAACCAGGCATTCCACTACCATTTGGCAACACGAAACTTTTTTGCGTGGGTATTTCGGAGATCGATGGTTGGCTCTAGCCTCGGCGCTGCTTTTATCGGGCTTTTACACAGCATGCACGAGTTTCGGGCTGGAGTGGATGACAACGTGGCCGACATGATGGATTACTTTGATGAAGAGGGCTACCTGGATATGGCGAACCAGCCCGACCTTGCGCTGGCAATGCTGCAACTGGCAGAGTTCTTTGAGATGAAGGAGCTGTACGTCAGGGCGTTTGCTCATTGCGTTGGAATGAGTGACGTCCTGTTCGACAGCCCTATGTTCCAGGTATACACCTCACCAAAGAATGCTGATGCAAGCCACTGACGAACCAAACAGAAACTTGGCTCAGAATCGCGCAAACTTATTCGCAAAGGCCGTATCGAAATGGAATATCGTATGAGCCAGTCGTCAACCATGCTAAAGACGTTTCTCGATGATGAGCTCTCCGAGGCACACCTGAGCGTATCAGCTGGAGCTCGAGCCCATCTTGAGCGGTTCCGAAGCTTTCTCCTATCATTCTACACCACTAAGCTGGGGTATTACCCGCCTCGTGCTGTCGACGCCAACTGCGAGGTCTTTGATCCCGCCATCTACCGAATCATGCGCCAAGATTTTGAGGCTCTCTACGATCTCCTGGTAGACGACCAGTATACTTCGTCTGACGCCATGTCCCCAACGGCGCATGGTGGAATCTGCACGTTTCAGTTGGTACAGTCTTTTGATTTGGAGCATGATTACGAGCCTCTTGAGCATCCCCTACCACTGATTCCAGAGCTGGGCGGCCATAACTCGCGCCGGATGTCATGGCTTCCTGGACTTAGGTCGGATCGCCGGGTTACAGCACACGCGGCGCTGACCAATGCATCAAATTTGATGAAACCGGGAGTGTCTCAAAACGACCTTGTGCGAGCATACAGAAGATTCGAGGAGGATTCCATCATGTCGCCAAACAAAGCCGACAAACAGGAGAAGGTGTCTTTAGTGGACGCCCGCAAGGTCCGATGGACATTGATCTATGCGACCTACCAGGTTCTCCGAAACGCAACCGACACACCCCCTGAAGTAGAGCAGGACCGCGACGAGGCCAGCTACAGCCTCTCTGTTTCTACTACTAACATCCCGCCCTGGGACACTCCTCGGAAGATGAGCCACATACTCCGGCGCCAGACGCAGTTCGTCACCGGTGGCCTTGACTGGAGTATTCACGAAGATTTCCACGTGCAAGAGTCTGATGGGAGGATTGAGATCAAGCCTGACATTGATTACTTTGCGCTTACTCATAAGGAAGACACGCAAAGCTACCGCGACTCGCGCATGATCGAACGGCGAGCCTCAATGCCCTCACGGCCATCGCGGTCCAACTCTTTGACTCAGGCTCTGAGTCGGTCCTCGACGATACGACGCTCGATGCGAATGTTCAAGTCGCCATCCCACACTCCGCCACAGACCGTGACACCGCCGTCCCGACCGATGTATCACGAGATCGTCGTGCATGGCTACGGCAATGGCACCAAGGACGTGAGCTTGGACGATGAGGAGCAATGCATCGATGCCACGGGCTCGCCACAGAGAAGTGACTCTACAGGCTCAAAGGTGGACGATCTCGGCGGAACGTCTCCCGAGAGCATGGAGACTAACGACGACACGATAGACTCCCCTCTCGATACGCCTCCGCTGGTAGAGTACTACGTGGAGCCTCCTGTCCCCAAGGACGTCAAGGCTCGGCGCGAGAAGCGGCGCGACGTCATGTCGATGGTTGCCCGCTCCGTCTCGGGCCGCGTCTCCAAGCGCCGGCCCATGAGCGCCATCTTCTCCGACAGCTCCAAGTACGCCGGCAGCGTCGAAGACATGGTCGAGCAGCGCCACTCTGCGCGCCATAGCATGATGCTTCCCGACCTGCGGCGCAAGGGCACTCTCACGCACAGCATGACGATGCCGACGCGGATCAGCGAGCGGCGGGAGTCGGAGACTGGCGAGGGCGAGCCATACATCGTGTCAGAGGATGCAGACTGGGCGGCGATGCAGTCGTTTGCAGAGGGCCCCGGTGAGATGATGGAGAACCTGGATGATGATGTGATGCCTGCCTGGGAGCAGTATGCTGACCTGGGAGGACTGACGGATATGAGTTGAATTTTGGAGCATGAGGTCGCTGATTTGCGCGGTGTTACTCGTCTCGTCCATGACGCAGTTTTTCTTTTTTGTTGGCGTTGTTACGCATGTTCTCTTCAACAGATACCCCCTTATTTCTTTTATACGAACGACACGTCTAGACGAGCTGGTTTACTATGTTATTGCTGAAATTGCGCCGTGATGGCTTCAAATCTAGCCACTGCATCATAATCATTTTGTGAGATGTACTATGTACACTGTGTCTCAAACTCTGTAACTCCGATCTTATCTTGTAACAGAAATAAGGTATTAACTGCTCAGACTAGTAATCCAAGTCTTGGCTCATCTCATACGTCATGTCTCATGGACGTCAATCACATACCATCCCCACCCCCTCACAGAAGGAATGCGAAGATGATCGTTTTACGATGCCGTCATGTGCTCCTCACAAGGTGGTAACACTGCTTTTCCTCTGCGGCGCCTGACCAGAAGCCATGGTTAGACCATCGAGGATGTTGTTTCCAAATGCCAAGATCATGTAAGCTGGGAGGACGACCCAAAAGCTACTAAGCAACGAGTCAGTATACACGAGAGCCAACAAGAGCAGGTGCCTTACTTGGGGAGTACCCAGAGGTAGAAAATCTCAAGCGGCGAGTTGTGGGAGATATTGTCGAAGCCGCTGTAGTATTCGTGTGCCCCTGTTTGCATGTTAGCAAAATACCACACTTGAGTCGAGCTGATGGCTTCACTCACCATACAGAGTTGTCTTGGCCACAGTCATAACAGCCGCACTGAAGCCCACCAACACCGCCAACGCGCCGTTCCGGCCGCTGATTGTCCTCTTTGCGACACCATCTACCGTCGTTGACTCGGCGCGTGTCCAGATCATACAAAGATACACCAAGTACATGATAGACTCGACGACATTGAGGGCACTCTGGGCGCCCGTGAAGCCATTGTTAGACCTCCAAGCCTTCCACCCGTAGACATGATCAACCTGACCGTACAGCGCATACGGCACCCAGAGAGGCCAGTGGAAGGGACCGCCGGGCATGGTGCGGGGACGGCCGAGCACGTACGCCGTGTCCCACGCGACGAGAGGAATGGATATCGCGAGCCAGAGGAGGGTGGTAGAGCAGGGAGCGTGATGCCATGTAGGCGCGCGCTCGACGCTGAAGCGGCGCTTCTTGGAGGCGGTGTTGGATGAGGACTTGGTAAGGCGTTTGCGTGATGTTGATGGCGTCGCGGGGAGCGGCGCGAGGGGTTTCGAGTCCGGAGGAGGAGATGGCGATGAGGATTCGGGGACGGCGCTGGCAGCGCGCGAGGTTGCTCGTGTTGTGACCATTTTTGTAGATGTACGTGATAGCTGATCGTCAAAAGAGAGAAAGATGAGTTGCAGAGAAGGGGGAAACAATAATAACAAGAGAGACTCAAATAAGGTATGTTTGTAAACAAGACGGGCTGATCACGCTGGAGGGACGGGTCACGTCAGTGGAGGCCGCTCCGAGTTCCGATTGCCTCTTTAGGCAATTGTGCTGTAAAGACTGTATGTTTAAGCCCTGGTCCCCTGTGGTCTTAGTGGATGTTAGTGGCTCTTCATCGATTCTAGTGCGTGGGACGTGTCGGAGATGGTGGCATCCGAGACGGAAATGCGGGGGAATAGTCTAGCCTGGTCCATCTGGTTATCAAGATCAACTCGTTGATTAGTTTCTGTGATGCTGAGTACAACAATGAGCACACAATAAACAAGTGGAGATAAGATGGTCGATACATCATCTGTTGCGAGAGAGCATCAGCTTGAACGAACTCAGCTAAGAAAAAGTATCACCCCCATTCTCGAGATATTCAGTCTCGTCCGCCGTCGGGTCCCTGCCCAACGCCTTGTTCCGGTGAGGATACCGCCCAAACCTCTGAATGATCACCTGGTGCTTCTTCTCGAACTCAATGTTAACCTTGGCATATGACTTGGCCGTCCCTGGGTCTGCCTGCACAGCCTCCCTCGCCTTCCTCTCATACTCGTCTGCGCCGCCGCTGCCCTCCACCAGGCTGAGGATGTCGCGCTCCATCTGATGGAACTCGAAGACGACCTTGTCGTGAGCCGACGCGTCTTCCGAGTGCATCAGGGGCATGAAGAACCAGTTGCGGTGGGAGAACTGCCAGCGCAGCTCGGGCGCCTTATCTGGTAAGCCCTCCTCAAGAGCCCGCAGGGTGAGTTGCACGGCGAGGGGGTCAAAGTATTCAAAGCAGACGCCTGCCTCGGCTCCGCGGTAGCAGTTGCGAGGGACCTGGTCCAGCAGGATGACCAGGCTAAGCCAGTCAAGCGGGCTGCGAGGCTGGGCGATGCTCAGGATATCCTGCACCGATGTGACTCCCGCGGCGCGGATGGCCTTGACTATGGGACTGAATCGAGCTCTGAAACTAGTCAGTCAATGCAATTAAGTGCCTGGGAGGAAAAGCTGACACGCAGATATCGTCAAATTCCTTTCCGCCAAAGAACCAGCGCCGTTGGTGTTCGGGCTTGGGGATAACTCGATCAGCATCGCAGCCTAGATGCTCGAACCAAAAGGTTCGTAGCGCCTCGAGGTTGTCATGAGTGAGGTGCTTCTTGAGGCTGTCAAGGTTCCCCGCAGACTGTTGCTCCATGTCGACAGTGCCCGATGACCCTGTCGATGAACTAAATGCTCTTAATCCGGAAAAGTGCCGATTGTACAGTCTCGCTGGTAGGGCAGCCAACGAGTGCGATGACGGGTGAATCTGGGAGAGGGCAGCTCGATGATCTGAAACCCACTCAGCACTGAGATAGCAACATAGTATAAAGAACGACCAACAGGCCAGGCGACGCGCAGTGCTACCCAAGGTGGTCGATGCTCTCACCGGAGTTCTCATGCTGATGCCCAATCGATGGGTGAGGAGCTGAGGAGAGATGGGGTTGACTAGTAGAGCAAGCACAGCACAACTTACTTGAGTGTCTCAACCTCAGACCTCGATGTGCACTTGGACAAACAGACTCTGATGTACCGTTTAGACCATTTGATATAGTGCAATCCAGTTTCGTCGATCTCGAAGATGGTTAAAACTTGGGAGAGGAGAGACGACTTGGCGATTTGTCAAAATACGTCACGGTTGCGCCGACTCGGCGTCTGCTCGAGCCCCGAGTTCCGACCGTCCACGTGCCAACGGAGGAGGAGACCCACTCGGCGTCTTCGGCCTTCCGAGATGTCTTCGGGGATGACCAATCTTCGGCCCCCTCGCTCCGTGTTTGATTGCCCGATTCGGACATTTGATGCCGGGATTGAAGATTATTCGCCGATGAAACATTGATTCAAACGCTACAAAACCCCAAACGCCGTAAGACCGACACTATTGCCCTGAACTCCTGCTGTTGAACCTCCCAAGTTACCCAATACTAAGCGTGCGCCAATGCTTCGTTTCCGTGCTGTCAATCTCCTCAGGCTCTACTCCGTGTTGTCTTCTTTGCTCTTTTTCTTGAGCGGAAGTGTCACGTATAGGTGTTGCCCCTTTACATGCGACCAAAACAAGTTGACCAACACTTCCGGTTCTGTTCCACGTTAGAGAGAGACCACGCCGTACAAGCAGCTTGGGCACTTACTGGATTCTCCTATCACATGTCCAGCCTCGTTGACCTTGACGAATGAAAGATGGCCGAACGCCTTGTACTCGCCAGCCTCAATCATGGGGTCGTTTTTGAAGTCCAGGCCAAATGCGCTGGCGTTCCACATGAGAGGACTAAGGAGGATATTCTGAAAGTCTCTGCTGTCCACATATACGACGTTTTCTGCGACGCTTCTGAGGCCGTAATAATTGGCCATGACATCTAATATGCCTGTTAGTCCTGCACTCTCATCTTTTTGTACACGTCGGGTTTGTAGACTGGGACTTACCCGCATCGCCCCCGATGATGAGGGTTCTAACCTTGGACTGCACTATCCTATGTAGGTTGTCCATCGAGGACCTGATGACTACCACGAGTTAGCTTTTCTGCCGAAAATTTGAAGTACAGATCGTGTCTCTGTGCTTACTCTCCTGTTCGTGCCAAAACCCGGCTGCCACAGCGGTATTCCAAGGCTCAAATGTGACAGGCGGGCGATTCAGCTCCCCTCCTGTCACTCCGAGATGACCCTGCGTCCTCTGATCATTCAACCACTTTGCCGCAGGTGTTGACTTCATTCGGGCGTTGCGAGCCTGGTCGGATTCGTAGCGTGCGTTTCGGATATCCCATAGGTCGAACTTTGTGCGCAGGCCCTCTGGCGACGTGAGGGACTGTAAATATTTCCGGTATTCAATCATGACGCGGCCACATTTCTGTTTCTTCCCTTCGGCACAATATTGTAGGTCGTCCCCAAAGACTCTCTCAAAGTCTTTCCACAACTTCTTGCCTTTTTCGTACTTGTAGACCTCGAGCCATTTGTTTGTTGCCAAGTACAAGGGCATAGTCTTGAGCTGCAGACGGGGGTCGAGGTTGGGACTCTCCATACCCAGAGAGGTGAGATTCACGGGGGTCTGGTCATCTGGGTAACCTCGGGATGTCCACTCGGTGTACCGGAGTTGCTCGTTCTTAAGCAGTATGTACGTCGCGAGATTTGTCGCGAAAGCAGATCCGTAATCAGAAGCCCAAATACCGAGTTCGTTTGTCTGGTACTGGGGGAAGATCTTGTAAAAGTGCTGCAGGAACGCGTATAGGTACTCGGTAGCTTGGTAGTTTGTGAAGATACTGGCGCTTCCAAAACTGAAGCCCGTGCCGACGGGTTGGTCGACGTAAAGAACATTCGCGTACTCGTTAAAGCCTCGCGGGTTGGCCACAGGCTTATCGTGCCCAGCAGGAAAGATGCAAGGCCCGGTACCATCGAAGACCCGGTAGGTGGACGACATGCCCGGGCCGCCATTGAGGTAGAGGATAACGGGGGCGTTTTCGGGGTTGTGTCGTGCTTCAAAGAACCAGAAGAACATGTATGCTTCCGCCTCTACACGGTCGTGGTTAGCCCCTTTGTTGAGATAGCGCATGAAAGCCTGGAGAACTCACCTGTGCCCTCGACTTTGATGTACCCAGAGTAGTCCCTGAAAAGCCCGGCTTGGCCACAGGTATCGGTACCATTGTTGATCTGAGCCCATGGGGAGGCTGAAAACATAACTCCGCTATTGCTAAATTGGAAGGCGACGATGCTGGAAGCGAGGAATGTCCACACGCTGGATGAGAGGAAACGCATCTTCAAGGGCGCTGTCTCGGGGTTGGATCTGGTGATGTGTCGATGTCAAGAAATGCGTTTTTTCTGTAAGGAGTATCGTCCACAAGAGAAACGTATTAAGCATCCTATCTATAAAAGCTAGAGATATAATGTCTTGTGCAGATTTCTGCTAAAGTTTGTGTTTGGCTTCAGCATTGCATTTCTAACGTTGGACCTCGCAGGCTTCATCATCTTGCCATTACCTCTGGAAGAAGGCTTATTCGGAAATAGCTCTCTGACTACAGCTGGAAGACTTCTCTGCTAAGTGATCGTGTTAACAGGAACAGTTAAAACATGTGTATTCATCTTCTTACACACTTGCGTGTATCACGTGGAACCACTACTTTGTTATTGATGGCCTGCCGTAAAGACAGAGGCAAATCGTTTACAAGATAAAAAAATTCGCCTAGAGTTGCTTTCCCCAGAGCTCCATCGGCATATTGGAGGTGACAAGCAAAGCACAGTCTCCTTCTCTGTGGAAACACGCCATGTTGGTTGAGCAAATGCCAGATATCGGACGAGGCCCGGATGACTTCCCAGGGGAGCCCAACCTAGCCAAAGATCTTCAGGAGCGCGCACAGTCTGGTCATCAAAGAGCCAGAAAATCGGGGAAAAAGAGATTTCTCCAACAAACTCCAATCTGCGGAAGAACCCCCCCTCCAACATGGGGTCATGGCAAGGGCTCACGCTTGTGGGTTTTGCGTTTGATCGTCATGAGTGCCTGGATTTTCGCGTGAGGATTACCTACTTTTAGTCTTTGATCATGCCACTTCTTCTCTCTCGTCACAAGGGACGGGCGGCAATCTTGCCTCCCCGCAGAGGCCACGGGAAATAACGCAGATGGTCATATTCGATCCTTACTGGACGTACCTAATATTACGAACTACTGCCGGACAAGATGAACGTGGAGGATGGTTATGGTCTGATGGGCCATATGTCCCCGCGGCTGAGGCGCCAAATCTTGAGGACAATGGAGCCAACCCTGGAACTACTAGGTCGTGTTTTGAGTATATCCCTTCCGGCCCTATCGCTAGCTCGCGCAATGGTCGAATGTAGTGTGATCTGCTGCATGGTCTGTGGTCGTCGTGATATGCGCTTGTCTGATCACAGTAGGGCCACAGGGCCATTAGCTAGAGCCTCTAGTGTGTGGCTGCGGGTCCCCTAGCGCCCGAAACTTCCTGGGCAGGTTTCGAGGCTAACATCTGAAAACTCGTGGTGGTTCCAGATATAGCAACCCGTGGCCAGGCCCTGATCGACAATATCGAGACTAACATTGAAGCATCCGACTAGATGAGAAGATGAGAACATAGTCTCTAGGTTAAGGCATCGGGTCTCCTTTCGTCTCCTGGACGCATGAACCGGAGGATATCCCGGGGCAGCCGCTGGCTGGCACCAGGAAATTATTCTGGGATTTCTGCAACGACATGTTGGCTGCAGGTTCTCCTTGAAACTAATCTTGCCTGCAGCTCTTGGCTTCGTCTGCCAGCCTTGAAGATCTGTTCGCCTACGTTAGTGGCGCCCATCAGTCAGCCCAGAAATGAAACCCTGTTGATGAATGATGCTGGCTAGTTTTATTTGGAGAAGCGGCCTGATTTGGGCGAGTTTCATGGACATCATCAAGTTTCCCCTCACCTCAGAGCGAGATCTTTCATTCTTTCTCCTTGCCTGTGTTGGAAGGCTTCTCCCTGTCTCGCTTATTTTCTTTGTTTCGCGGGCATAATGCCTGTTATCCGATGCCTGTTGTTGCGGGGGAGCCACAGAGGCTTTTGCTGTCACCGACATCTTCCTCGTCCATCTCCGATTTTCCCTCTTCGGAGATTCTCCCCTGTGTTTCTACAGAGATCAAGGATCTTGAACCGTCCAGTGTGTGACTTGTTCAGCCCCCATCTCCGCGTCAAAGATGGGCCCAGGTCCACTAGTTTCTGACTCGCGCTGCCAGACGCACGCTTCTGTCTACTATCTGGCCCCCACTGCCTGAGCACCCTTCGCAGACGGGCTCTTGGTGATGCGATTGGTGCTGCGGAGGAAATAGCCCGCCATGGCCTCACTGAATGCGTCTTCTAGAGCCCTATGGTGCTGCTTGGCGACCGCTAGAGGTTGCGAGGCTGACGTGCTGTCTCAGGCGATAGATAGCGCCGTCCACTTGGTATCACCTTGCTGGCAGACTCCAGAGTCGTTCGAAGGGCTGGAGAAACACTCTCGCATAGTTGGACTTCCCCTTACTTTCTCACCATAATGGATAGCCTCGGAGTTTTCTCTTCGGATACATAAGAGAAACTAGAATTGGTATAGATGGGCACTCGCGTATGTACAATGCCTCTCCCGACTTACCTTTCAGCAGGGAGATAGTCATGTCCTCTCTAGTCCGAGAATTGAACCGCAGGGATGGCATCAACACTGGATCCTCAGCATCAGTCTGAACTGCCACCACTGAGGATGTTACTCTAGCTCCCCGAACCAACCACAGGTTCAGCCACACTGATAAGATGGAGATCAAGACCAAGGTGTCGTCTCATGTCGGGCCCTGACATGCATCAGCCTTGTTGCCAGTGATCGCTGCGGCCCGCTCTGCTGCGGATCCGACGACGGGTTCTAGTCTGTGCTCTATTCCCCTTAGCCATCTTGAAGCCCGTGAGCCAACAACGTATGGCAGCCAAGGGTTGGCATCCGCGAGATCGGGGCTTCTTTTAGCGTCGATACGCTGGTTGAATATGTATGCTGCCGCTTCCTGCTTCTGCTGCCATGTGAGTTCCCTTGTTGTGTGCTTGCTTTTGTCACACCTCGATCTGGGCTGTCCTTCACTCGACGTTCGCTGCCAGCCGTCAATATGCCCGGTCTTTTCATCCCCGAAGGCTTCAATGAGATCCGCCCGAACGAAAATGACATGAACATCGCGAGTATCGCCTGGGGCGTGTCCTTGGGTGTGTGTATCTTTACCTTTGCGAAGGGCATGCGACAAACCATCAAGTCGTGGAAGCGAGGACGGAAGTTTAACCCTTATATCGTTCTCCTGTGGTTGGAATGGACGAGCAGTACCGTCATGAGTGCCATCACCTGGTGCTACTTGCGTCGATATATTCCCTCTGGCTTTGTCTTCTTCTTTATTCTGGGTAAGTTGAGCCTGCAACAACATGACTCGCATTCTTGATGCCAGGAACAATACCTTTCCAGGTTACAATAGCTGACATGAGTTGGCAGTCTTTCTTTGGTGTATTCAGCTTCAGGCACTGATTCAGATCATTATAAACCGAATCGCGATCCTCATGGTTGTGCGACAAAACGCCAGGAAGCTCAAGATTGGCGCCTTTATTATTATCTTGATCATCAACATCAGCGTCTTTTGTGTCTGGATTCCCGCTCGACTACAGATTAACCAAACATGGCAAGACATAAACAACGTTTGGGATCGAATCGAAAAGGTCATCTTCCTCGTCGTTGACGCCGGCCTCAACATGTACTTTATCCATCTTGTACGATCTCGACTTATCGCAAACGGCCTCACCAAGTACACTCGACTGTTCCGCGTCAACCTGGGCATGATCGCCATCTCAATCACTATGGATGTTCGTCTTTCCTCTGGTATTTACGACTTTGAGGACCCCTTGCTGATCTTGAACCAGATTCTCCTCATTGCTATGATGTCTCTCCCTAACGATATTGTGTAAGTCATCTTCTTCGAGTCTACTCTGTGAACTCGCCACTCACTCTCAATAGCTACGTCCAATTCCATCCTCTTGCGTACCTCGTCAAGCTTCATATCGAGATGAACATGGCCGATCTCATTACCAAGGTCGTTAAGGCTAGTAATCCCTCCGGATACCCCGACTACTCGGGATCTCGCTCCCGTACCACTCAGCAGGGGAAGAGCTCCCACCATGGCCCAACCAACAACAGCAGGCATCCTGCATCCATGTTCGCAGCCGGCAACACCACATATATCGAAGCTGGGGCAGACGAAGACATTGAGCTGCCTACAAGAGTGGAAAACGGGATTCAGAAGACGACGAGGACTGAGGTTGTTGTCAAACAGTCGAGGCAATCTGAGTACGACGACCATGACTTGGCGAGCGAGTCGAGCTCAACGCGACAGCTCAAAAGAGAGCATTTTTCTGTGTAGAAGGTGTTGGCCACCATGGGCAGACTGTTTGATTAATCCGACCTTTACTAGAGGCTGGAACGTTGGCGACAATGGAGCGATCATGCTCCGATTGCACCGTAGACATCACCGGCAACAACTCTTTAGACGATACCCGTTTGTATTTCCTTTATAGCTTTTAGAATTCTGTATCCAAATAATAATGACACAAGCTGCGATGAAAACGCTCATCTTTCGTATAATAGCCTCCTACGTAAGATGCGCCTTAGAATGTTTCGTTCTCCCTTCTGCCGGCACGCTCAAGCCACAACAACAGTACTGGGACTCTTAGCCGTCTGGAAGAAATTATTGTTTACATTCGAGGTGCGTACGGGGCTGGTGGCTGGAGATTGATCGATGGGGCGGGAGGCCCGTTCGATGAGGCACAAAAAGCAAAGAGACACAAGCCGATGCAGTAGACTAGCTAGCTACCTAGGTTACATTCCACCAATTCTCAAAAGGAACTTGGCTAGGATCGGTCCTGATCTCCAGGGGACAGGAAGTCCATCAGACAGCCCCGTTCAAGATGGAGATCTGGGTTCGGATGATGAAACAAGTAAAGACCAAGGTCTTGCTGCCATTCCTCATTGTTGTTGACAGAACCGTTTCCACTAATCTATGATCTAATGGTTAGTTTCTCAAGTGATGAGCTGACCGTCCCTATCATTGAGTTGGAAGCTGGGTACGTCAAATGGCGTGGAGAAAGCCTGGCCAAGACATGAAGCCAGGCCAAGGTGTCAGCACGCGTGGCTCAACCCACGACCTACCCGAGATACCGTTGTTCAGGATGCAATAGATCGAGCGGACCACATAATAATGGCCGGTAAGACTGGTATTCACTAACGTGGCCCAATGCTGAGCTCATTGCTGGACTCCTGTGGCTTCGTGGACCCAAGGCAGATGGATTCTCCCATTCTCCCTATAGGTAACACCACTACTTCAGAAGAATGTGGTACAACGAGAGAAGCATTTACGACTCGCTTTATTAAACCCATATGCTGACCGATAGCTTGCAATCTCAGGTTGTGTATCCACCCTTGGAACCTATACGCACACTGGACTGGCGCACCTCGTACCGCTCAGATGCCCAGGACCTTACAAGTTCGATCGCAGACCACGTCGAGCTTGAGCCACGGATATGTGATACGTGAGAATGTCAAACAGAAGCCTTAAAGTTGTTCACGTTGTTGTTTTTAGCCAAAAAGAACTGGCTGTTCATACGTGCTAATGATGCCTACATCCTTCATTGCCCAAAAGGTGACCAGATGCCCCCTCACAACGTGGAAGTGTTTCATCTTGAACCTTTGCTCGAGAGATTTGAGTTTTTTGAGGATGAGGTCGCGTTCGTGTTCGTCGGAAAGCTCTTTTGCGACGATGGCAATCGGCCAGAGAAGGGTGTTATCGTAAGGCGAAACTGGTGGCAACAAGTCCAGAAGCTCAACTCCCCACGAAGGGAGATTGCCCATCTCCAAGTCGCCATCTAATTCTGATGCACTGCATTCTGATTCTAAACGACTATCTAGGACTCGTTGTTTTCTGTACATAGCGGCTGCCACGCGGTAGAGCTCAGAGACGATCTCATGTTCGTTCCAGGTTCCAGGGCGAGCAAAGGTTTCGAGCTTTCGGAAGTAGTGGTTATGAACAAAGGCTGGATCATCTACTGGAAGCCTTTCGTATAGTTCGTTTCTCTCCGGTGGGTGAAGTGAGAAACTAGGGAACCAGTCCAAACGCCCATCCCATACCGCGATATTGGCGTCTGTCACCGATAGGTCGCCCGCGCCTATCCTCGCAATTAATCTGGGAAAGCTGAAGCGATCCGCGCTTGATTCAGATCCAGTTTCTCTCATGTAAAAGCTGGATAGGGTCGAAGTGCGAAGTGAAGTTGATCTGACGAGGTCGTTGTACAGGAAAAGACTGGAGAGAAACGCAATGGCTTCGTTCCATTGGCTTTTCCAGCCATCGAATGAGCTTTCATTGGCGATGGTCAAGAAGAGGTGAGTAGGGAAGACCCGAGAGAAGAATCGGAGATGTGCTGTCCCATTCTCTTGGCTTTGGCCGCTGAGCTTCTCGTATAGTATAAGAAGCACGCAGGTGGCGAAGATATGTATAACGTCGTTGCCACCAAGGGTTGCTGACCGAGCCGCGACGTGTTGAACGGCCTGGTCGAGAGTTAAAGCGGCTTGCGGTTCCCTTTGAACTCCAGAATTACTGATCATCTTCTCTATCAGTTCTCGAGAGCCTCGGAGGGCCTTTTGTCTGAAGAACAACATTGGTCTCTCCATCTTGAAGCTTCCGTTCTCCCAGCTTTGAACGCAGCTGAGCGCAAGTACCGCGTCTAGGACCACTCTGCTTTGCATTGAGAGTGGGAGAAACACCCGCAGGAAAGGGTTTGTAGGACCTGCGAAGGCCGGGTACGTTCTAGAGAAGTGTTGAATGTAATGGTTGAGCATATGTGACTCCATTATGTCCAGTTCGAACGGCCATTGTGAGATCTGGGCATGTCGCACCAGGCTTCTTTCTTGCTCGACTTGGCTTGAGAAGCCTGGTCGACGAGAAGCCCTATAGTTCGAGCTACGAGGGCTGGGTGGTACCGTATTTGAGTGGCCCTCAGCCAGAGGGAGCGTTGTCGCGTGTGCTTCTTTTGTAGCTTTGGATGGGCCTCTTCTCTTCATCCCATCTCTTCGCACATCATCTTCCCACACGAGTTTTGTCTCTGTGTTACAGACCAAGTTCAGCCTCTGGCAATTTCCACACGGAAAAGAAACACTATCGCATTTCTTTCTCCTAATCAGGTGAGGTTAGACAGTTACGGAAACAGGATCGTGACCTAGGCATACCTTTTCCTACATGTCCAACAGCCGGTCCGTGACCGACGCCGAGGTCTTGTTGATTCCATCAAACTTCTCCGCGAGGCTGTATCTTGATGACTTAAAAAGGAAACAATGCCCTCTTTGTGCTTGAAGAGCGTATGTTGAAGAGGTAAGTAGAATCAAGATGTGGCCGAGTGGGAGCTGGGTGTCACTCTTTGTTAGTGTACCCCGCATCATTTCATGATAAAGGGACCTTAGACTGTCGGACATAATTAACCTGTTTAAGTAGGTAACTAATTTTGGGAGAGGCATGAAAGACACACGTTGTCGGGGTATAACAAACGCTCTGCATAACTGACTATTGACGTTGTGCTTGGAACAAACAATGGCAATTCTCCGCCGTCTTTCATTTCTCACAAGCAACTCCATCTTGCTCACTACCATGAGATGGGCTAGATACTAGTAGCCTACTTGCAAGCCAAAGAGTTGCATCCAATGATCATTGAACCAGTTCTTGTTAAGCTACTGACCCGACAACCCCATTTCCTTGGTCGTGTCTTGAATGTACTTGATCATCTCTTCTGACCACTTTGTAATGTCATCCATACTCACTGTTTCAACTCTACATAGGCCAGCCTGGCCCTCGGGATCCGACTCTGTGATGTTCTTCTCGTACCTTTCCCGCAGTGCATCTGCGGCAATGCGAGCACGCTGGGCAATGACGTCCAAGCGATAGGTCGTCCACTGATAATACAGCTCAGTGAGATGGGACTTATTCCTGACGTTCTTGTTGGTCATGTCATCGACAAGCAGGGGGTTCTTGGGTCGGAACGATGTGACAATCGTGACTCGCTCCGGCATGTTTGTGACCGGGGCAGCGGTATGAGTGATGTAGCGACCCTGGAGAAGGACAGCGCAGCCCTAGAATTAATCAGTGAGGTGATCATCAGAAAAAGTAGATCCTATTACCATTTGAGGTGCCTTGACCTTCAGTGTAGTTCCGTCGCCCTTCATGAGCTCGGTTTCGCCCCCAGACATGTTTCTAGCATCCAAAAGCATCACGACGCAGACCCAGGGATGGGAGTCATTGTGCCACTCAATAATGGGTTTTGTCTGACCAGTGACCTCTTGCTTCTTCGGCTTGTCCTTCTCAAATCTCTGGATAGCTTCTTCGGTCGCCTCAGGAGGCTCGACAGGCGTATTTCTGACGGCGTCAAGCCCACCAGGTCCAAGTTGGACGTTGGTGTGACTGATCTCATAGTCCAGTGCAGGAAAAAGCTCAACGCCAGCAACGTCGCTGACGATCTTGAGCACTTCAGGGGAATGCCAGAACTGGTGAATGAAGGGTGCATAGCGCGGCGCCATCCCGCGAAGCTGAACTGAGCCAGGGCGAGTGTGGTGAAGGCAGTTATCAAGAACGTCCTTGCTGAAGAGATCTCGCCTATGCTGTAGAACAGCTTCGTGCGAAAGTAGAGGGAAGGGCTCCGTAGTTGCTACAGGCGACAAGGCAGTTGGCTCAAGGGCCAGATCCTTCATGGTCAGGATCGAAGCTGGAGGCGAGTAAGCGAGATGTTTGGCTGCGTCAAACTGAGCCCCTGGACTGGTCTTCACAGGCGAAGGAGTATGCTGCTGAGGCTTGAAATGTCCCTGAGAACAGGGACTTTCGACAAGAGTTGAGGGGGCCATGATAGCTGTTTTTGTGTGTCTTTGGTGTGTAAGACTGGAGATTTGGACTATGCAAGGGGAAGATGGGGTTTTTGAAGTCGTGACGGGAAACAAGAAGCCAAACAACTATTGCGGCCACCACAATGCTCATATATAGCAGTAGAATCAAGATCCCAGTCGTAGCTGCTGCTTTACTAAGAAGGGTTATTCTAGACGCGATGCCCCATATGCAGTTGAGTTGATCATCATGACAGACAATCGGAGATAAACCAGTATCTTTCGACGATTTCCTACCCTTCCCCGCAAGGACTTGGCGGAAGCCATGCATTTGTCCCCAGATTCCATGCCCGAGGTGCCCCGTAGGATGTCACCAGATCTCTTTTATCGGCCACTAACACGGTGTGAGATGGACATCCAATGACACTATTCTATATTTGGGGTATTCGAAGCGCGCAACAGCCCCAGTCTGGCTTACTCTGGGGAACTTACTTTTTGCTCCGAAGCGGTTTGTTGACGTCGCTGAAACTCGGCGCAAGCTAAGCTATAAAGAGGATATTCAAAGCGCTGTTTCTTTGTAATAGCGCTTATCCTTATGAGTCTTGAGATAGATGCTTAGCATAACAAGCTGATAACCGACATAAGCGGGGATGGTTCGGTGTTGAAAGTGACGATCCTCTACTTTAGACTTTCTCGGAACCCTTGGCCTAGGGAACGCGGCACCTGGGGGGAGTTATCTTGTAGAGTTGACAATGTTTCGTGTATATATGAGTGTGATCAAGAGCCTTTCTTTTCCTGAGTTTCTCTGATCACGGCACAGTTTGTCTCATATGTTTCTTTCTTTGTCCTGCTCTGCCTTTTTTATCAACCTAAACTTCCTTAACCCGGAAAGACAATGGAAGCCTCTGGCATGGAAAAAGATGTCAAAACCCCGGAACTCATGCTATCAAGTGAGAGAAGATTGGCCAACACTTCTCAAACAGACGGAAAGGTCGAGGTTACTATAGACCGAGATTATCATGTCATCGACACTCGTGCGATCCCGTCAGGGGCAGACGAGGTGTACGGCGAAAGGTGGCCGTCATGAACCAAGCCCTCATTGATATGGGAATGGAGTCTTTCCAATAGAAGATATTGCCATGACGGGATTCGGCTGGTTTGTGGATAATGTATAAGACCTCCCTCTGTTGATGCATCGCTCATGCTAACAAGGCCTAGTTCTGGATGCAAGCCATCACCATCATCAGCGCTCCTGTACGAAATGAGTTTAACGTCGAGAAGATCGCTTTTTTCACCGTCGCAAAGTATGCAGGGCTAGTGGTGGGCTCTCAGTATGGCCCATGACAGCCGACTTTATCTGTCGACGTCTCGCCTTCAACATCACCTTGCTCATATCATCCGTTGCTGGACTGGTTGGTGTTTGAACCCCCAACTTTGTTGCCATCGCTATGTTCTGTGCCTCTATTGGTGTTGGCACAGGAGGCAACCAGCCTGTCGACAGTGCCATCTTTCTCAAGTTCGTTCCTGCGACCCATCAATATCTTCTCACCATGCAGTCCGCCTTTTGGTCTGTTGGCCAGGCTGTTGCAGCTCTGGTTGCTTGGCCGCTAATTGCAAACTATTCCTGTCCCTCTGGCCTTGCAGCCGGAGAGTGTCTCTTTGAGGACAACCTCGGCTGGCGATACACCTACTGGACCTTTGGAGGTCTTACTCTGGTCTTGTTCCTACTAAGACTGGTCTTTCGGGTGTATGAGACTCCCAAATATCTTCTCGGCAGAGGACTAGATCAGCAGGCTGTGAATGTTGTGCAAAAGGTTGCTGCTAGGAGCGGAACCACGACCTGGCTTACCGTCTCGCACTTTGAAGCCATCGATGCTGAGCTGAACATCGCGTCAAGAGAAGACCATGCGGCACCAAATGCGGATCACAGAAACATTATGAAACGAAACTTGGTAAAGTTCAAGCCCGACAAGCTGCGCGCTCTTTTCGCAACTCCTCAGATTGTGCTTTCAACTTCGCTCATGCTCTTCCTCTGGTGCTCCATCGGCATGGCCTATCCTCTTTACAACTCATTCGTCCCTATTTACCTAGAGAACAAAGGTGTTCAACAAGGCGGCTCCTCTCTGCAAACTACATACCGAAACTATGCCACCCAGGCCGTTTGCGGTATCCCAGCATCTGTCCTCGGCGACTTTACTGTAGACTTGAAGAAGGTCGGACGTAAGGGTACGGGAACATTTGCTTGTATTGGGACTGGTGTCTTCCTCTTCCTTTTTACGAGGGCAAATTCGGAAGCTGGTGTCATTGGCTTTACTTGCGCCATTGCCTTCTTTCAGAACCTTGTGTATGGACTTCTCTATTCATACACACCCGAGCTCTTCCCTGCTCCTATCAGGGTACGGCGAATGGGCTAGTTGCCATGTTCAACCGGTTTAGCGGGCTAATGGCGCCCATTATTGCTGCCTATGTAGGCATTGAGAGGGATTTGCCTGTGTGGCATTCGGCAGCATTGTTTGTTGTTGCGGGCCTTGTTTTCCTTGTCTTACCATTTGAGACAAGAGGAAGGGCAGCTGCCTAGGCAATGGAATACTTTGTACCACAGATGGGTGCATTAGGGGTCAGTGTTGTGTTGGACTGTTTACTTCGAACGCTTTGTCAAGAGGAACTTCGATCTTGGACTTGAATGTTATGCTGTGTTACTCTTTCTTTGCTGTGTTGTGATCTCTTATACTCTCAAAGACGCAAATTCTCTTACATGAATGAAGTATCAAGGTAGCTTGCTTAACTACAGGAAATACCAAACTACCTTTGGAATACTCATGATATTGAACTCAGAACATAGACTAGAAGACCGAGCGTTTGTAAGCCAAAGACAGATTAATGGGCCCAAAGATCATATTGCCCCAACGTAGAGAGTACGAAGTAAAGGAGAGACATCTCAGGCACCGCTCACTACTTCCTATGTGCCATGTCCAATATTCTACTCCATGTAACGTGCGAACCATTCCAAAAACTGGTCGGGTTCAGTCTGAAAGTAAGTGTAGCCATGCCACCGCTTGTTGGTGCCCTCAACCCATTTCAACTTCTTGTCATCGATTGGAATGTTATCGTAGATGGACTGAACGTCGCTCGGTAGAGTGCTGGGGTCATCGCGAACCTGATAAAGAAAGGTCGGCACTTGGACGTGTTTGGCATCAGACACAGGAGATATGTGATGGACGCTGAAACTGGTCTTTAGGAGGAAACGGCGTTCAACGTCCTCCATGTACGACTCGGCCAGTCCAAGGGACTTGATGAGCTGCTCGAAAAAGATGCGGACGGATAATGGCTGAGGAGCGACCATGCAACGAACACCGTCAAAGACCTCCGGATGGCGTCGCATGGCCGCCAGGGACGCGTTGGCTCCAGCACATCGACTGAACAAGCCAATGGTCATGCTTCTCGTATCCGGGCGACCGCGGATGTACTTGAGCGAGCCGATGACATCACGCCACTCGTAGAAGCCGAACAAACCATTGTTACCGCTACCGCTGAGGCCATGGTTGCGCAAGTCGTATGCCAGCACGTTGTAGCCGGCCTCGTGTAAGATCTTGTAGTCCGGGATGAAATTGACCTCAAAGTCATTGCCTGGAACAAGTTTACTCCAAGGTTCCAAGTGGGAGGGCAAGCCGGCACGGTTGAACCAGTGTGGATGGTTGGCGATGATGACCTTGTTGGAGCCCTTGCACGGGATGAACCAGCCCTCAAGAGGCACACCGTCTGCGGATGAAAAGAAGACGTCCTCGTACTCAAGATCAGCTTCTTCAGGAGAATGCATCAGAGGTGCAAGAGGCCAGCTGCGAAAGTCGTCGATCACAGCCTGGAAGATGGAGGCAATCTGCGTCTCGGATGGAGCCATGTTTGGCTTTTTATATACTAACAAGATACGAGTAAAACAATTTTGCGTACTTTGGGAGCTGAGGTAGAGACCCAGCGCAAAGTACTCGGGTGGTGAGGTTCTTGGAATAGTGAGGGCAATTAAAGAGGCGTCTAGGCCCCTTTTGTTCTGTATTGGTCTGTCACTCACCTTATGTGGATCGATCGATGTATGAGTACTCGATAACACATCCTACTTGGCTACAAGAATCGAAACCTCATGGATCTCAATCATGATGATGCTGCATCGATTGGATGATTTGTTTCTCTGTGAGGGTGTCCTTGTGTGGCTCACATGACAGCCGATGTAGCAGTTTGAAGAAACAACTCTCCAAAACGTCAGCTCGGACACCTTTATACGGCATAAGATTAAGTCCGCCCAATTAAATCCGTCATTTTCCAAATTTGTCAGTCTGGAATGCATGATCCGATGCGGATTTAAATCTCGGGGTTACCGATGTCCGGCTAAATGCATTCAGAATTCCAATTCATGATAATCAACGAAGCTATGCAAATTTGCCAAGTATGGGTAAATGTGCATCGGTTTGCGGGCAAAGATTAGGCATGATTAGTACTCGAACTGATTGTCTGCCAAAAAGAAGAGTAAGTTGGGTGAGTAAATCATACTAATAGGCGCCTCAGTGGCGTGAAAGTCGCGGTTAGGAGGTTTGCTTAGACAGATATCAATATTATTTTCATTAAATAATACTGGTAAGTCCCTGGGGAAAAATAAGAACTTTAACTACAAATATGATCCTACTGATATAAGTAAATACCCCGACGATGGGCCTGCTTTTAGACCCATCGCTATATACTTGGAAAGATATGTTCTCCAAAGTCTGGCAGTAGCAACAGCGGGTCCGCTGGAATGTATCGTTTTGTTGGTGTCGGGAAGTATCCAAGAGCTCTTGTTATAATGCATGACACGACGCTCTAATGAAATTGTTACTGAGGCAGAGAACTGTCACTCGAGCGCCGCTTACGTATATATATCTATGTGCTTCTGAGATTCTTATAGAAGACGAAGAGTAGTGGAGGTGGCTGAGACTAAACAGTAAAGCAAATGCTGCCGCCACTGTCTTTCCAAGGAGAAAGGGTGTATAGCATATGTATTATCTTACCACTTGAGTCTCAAATTATGTATTGACTTGTGCTGGATAATATATAGCGTGGCTCAGAGGAGTGTGCCTCCAACCTCAGGTCAGCCCGGAAAAGTTAGTGAACTATGTGTTCCCGATTACCAGACCTCTGAAACTCGAGAAGATTCTTAAGGAAGCTTGGAGCAAAGAAACGCGATAAACTGGTTAACACACAGGCTCAATATCACTGAACACTAGAAACGTTGGTACACATGTAAAACCCAGGGCCTTTCGGCCAAAACCTTAAGTTCAAATAGGAGGCTTGTATAAATCAAACATTCTAAGTCCCGACTTATGACAACGTATAAATGTCAAGGGCTCATCTAGCGGAACGAACAAACTACCAAGTCCTATGTTGTGGTATTTGTGTACGGCTATAGGGTATGTGAGACATGCCAATATGCGTGATTGTGTTGTTTTCGCATATGATCTAACCTAAATATGACAACACTATTTGCACGGGGAATATACTCTGGCTAACTTGAAAACCCCAGTTTGTTACGGACCATAAGAAGGATTATTGCAATGATGCAAGATATTGGCCGAGGGATACAGAAGGGTTAACGGAGGTGGGACGAGAACAAGCCTTGGCTCGCTGCTATACCAAACAATGTCTGGCCTCTATGTTGTAAGCACACAGACCCATGAAGCACCATAGCCAAGAACGTCAAACGTGGGTGAAAGCCATTCCCGTCTTCCAAAGTTCCCATCTCAGGGGCAACCGTAAAATCCCGCTCTGCAAAGTGAGACAGCCACACATCACCCACAGCAAAAGAGGTCATGAGGAATGCCAGATCGGGCCATCAATCGCACCAAAGACGATTTGCACGTTTAGTTATTACGTCTTCGCCGATCCTGGAAAATCGCCCGTGGATATGGGGCTGGGTGCAGGATTCTGCTGGGAAACTCTGATGTTTGCGGCGGTTTGGGGGCTGGAATGTCTTGGATGGATACTCGCTGATGGCGTTTTGCCAAACGCGACGACCCAGAGCTTGATTGATGGCCGCGTCCGGCATCTAGAACGGATTCGGGAACTGGGAAGATATGGGAGAGAATGGTATAAAGTGAGTAAACCTACTCTTCTAAGTCTCTATTCCACTCTCACTCACTTCATCTGCACCGCGTCAATCAGTCCGAAGAGTCATTCATTCGTTGGCCTCAACTCACCAAAACACATTCGCTTCAACCACATCTCTCGCCCAACATGAACAAGGTCTTCCTCTTTACACTCTCGGCCTCCGGCGCTCTGGCTGCCTATCGCCCTCTTCTAGCCCGGAGTCCCATCCTCGCCGAACGCCAAGTCATTACGATTCCATGCGAGGAGCAGGGCCTCAAGGACTGCGGTTCCGGCTGTATCCAGCAGGACTGGACCTGCTGTCCTAGCCGCGCCGGCGGTTGTCCTCCGACGGCTTACTGCGACGTGGGAAGCAACGGCCAGTATGGTTGCTGTCCTTCGGGTAGTGTCTGTGGTGGTGCTGGCGGTGCCAACACTCGCGGAGCTACCAACACCGTCACTCTTCCCGGCACGAACACCATGTTGAGCGGAGCAACGGCCATCGCGGATCCCCAGCCGCCTATCGAGCCCAGCTCTACCCCCGAGGAACCACAGCCTACCATGGTTGACCAGCCCAGCGATGTCGGAGGAGCTGCTGGCACCGGAGGAATGGGCACTGGTGGAATGGCCACCAACCCTATCATCCCACCCCAAAACACCGACACCTTTGTGCCTCCTATCGTCCCAAACACACCCGGCCCCCAACCCACTCAACCCATGGGCACCCCAGGTCCCGTCGCTCCCGTCCCCAATGTTCCTGCTCCCAATGTCCCTGGCAATGTTCCTGGCACCGGCGCTATTCCCAACGCTACACCTGGCCCTGTCGTTGTCAACGCGGCCCCCTCCAAGGCGCCCGGCAACTGGATCGGTGGCGTCCTGGCTGGCGTCGCCGCTCTTCTTATTTAGAGAGCGGGCTTGACTTGTATAGGATGGAACATGGACGCGCATCTTCATGCACAGCATGCCTAAGGCACTGAGTCGAGTGCTTGGCGGGATGTAATTATCTTTTTTTATTACTAATGAACACATCAACTTTTTCCTTTGTTTAGTGCTGGGATAGGGTTGCATTGGCATATTGGGGAAGTGAGCTTTTTGGAAAGTTGACTAGGGGTTTGGAGCGTTGTTATATTACAAAGCAGTTAGATCCTGGTAGCCAGGTATGGGGATAGACCATTACCCCGGGCGTTGTGTTCACCAAACCGATCTGCTGTTTGCTGACTGAAAGATGCATGTATCTGTTGTCAAATACGGTAGACTGAGGAATGAGATCATGCAACGTGAATATAATTTCGCTTTACTTGACATCTGTCTAATCCCTTATTCGATCTTGATACAGACCTTGCCCTGATGCTTGCCCGACCATTGATACTCATATGCTTCCTTGAGCTGATCCAGGGAAAAGACCTTGGAATCCACAACTGGCTTGAGCTTCTCTGGGTTAGCCTCGACCGCACGGCACATCTCCTCCATCTGCGTCCTGTTTCCGACCAAGATACCCCGAGTGGTGCAGATATGGTTCAGGTTCTCAAGGAACCCGGGCTGCTTCTGATCTGTGCCACCAACAAAGCCGACAATGGTGATGACACCTTCAATCTTGATGCTGTTGAGGGACTGCTGCATCGACACAGGGCCGGCCACCTCGACGACGTGATCGACACCGACGCCTCCCGTCAGCTCCTTGGCCTTGGCACCCCATTCCGGCGTCTCTTTGTAGTTGATGATGTGGTCCGCGCCGAGCTTCTCAAGAAGCTTAGCCTTTTCGTCTGAGCTCGTCGTCGCGATAACCTTTGCACCAGCGGCCTTGGCGAACTGGACCGCAAAGATGCTGACGCCACCGGTGCCCTGAGTGAGCACCCACTGACCGGGGAGGACCTTTTTGTCACTGAGGCCAAAGAGCGAGTTCCAGGCAGTCAGGCCGGCGCAGGTGAGGGTCGCGGCCTCGGTGAAGTCCAGGTTAGAAGGCATGTGCACGAGACCCTGCTCGTCAAAAGCGCCCACGCTGCGGAACGTGCCGTGGGCGGCTCCACCGAGGCCGGTCTTTGCGCTGAGATTATCGAGAGGACCGCCGAGGTGGCCCTGGTTGAAGAGAGTGACTACCTTGTCGCCGGGCTGGAAACGTGTCACATTCTTGCCCACAGCGAGGACGGTGCCAGCGCCGTCAGAGCCGGGGACGACGTCGGGGATAGTAGCAAAGGGGTATTTGCCCAAGGGGATGACGAGATCACGGTACTATTGAGTTTTGTTAGCGAGGGGAAACCGACGAAGCCACTGCAGGAACAACTACGTTGAGAGAGGCGCCCTGGACTGTCGAATCGAGTTAGTGAAGGCTCTGGGAGGAATTTGAAGTTTGGTGTTCCTAAACCTACTTTTGACCAAGACCTGGCCATCGCCGAGCTTGGCCAGGGGCTCCTCAGAGAACTTTAGGACGTTGAAGCCGTCCTTGCCGTCCTGAGCGGTAACGCACCACTGTCGGACGGTCTCTGGGATAGACTGGGATTGGGTCATTGTGGTGGGTATGTTGGTGTTTTGGGCTGGTACTGGGTGTTGTCGTAGATGCGCTGTTGCTTGTACGGTAGGTATTATACTCGAGATTGGACTTTATATATAGATTCGTCTGGAGTAAATCTTGACTGTAATAAACCAAAGTTGAAGTCGGTCGGGCCTGATTTGTAAGAATTCGTGTCCGTACCTAGGTAGTGAGGCGAAATATCTCGGTCTACAGGGCCTTCTCTGACGTAACCACGGGTGGTCTCTGCGGGACCCGCTGGACCTGGACGGCAAATGGTTGACGTGATCATGCATCCACAGAATTGTCTAATTGGTAATTGCCGATGGGAAAAGCACAACTACGTACGTATGTCAACTTAAACAACTACTTGAGTCTGTGCTACATCTCCCTGGCGCTGCAATTATCTAGATCCGGCTAATGCCTAGGCGAGCTCTCACCGGCTTCTTCTTTGAGGCTGAATGATATAATCAGCCACCTTTTTAATTGGGTAGCTGCATTCCTTTGTAAGCTGCCCTCCTTTGCAAGCTGACTTGTTGCGTAATTGACTGGGCTCTTGAAGGAAAAGATGTGGTAGAAAATGTAGGACCGTGTGCGACAGGAAGATGCGATACAAGGGAGAGGATGGATCCCCGCTTGGCGTCGCACTCTCGTGCCCGTAACGGCAATCCTCCGACGGATAGCGCCGACCATCCATGATGATGTTCTTCTCAGGGCTCCTATGCTCCGAAGACCCACGTGGCCCGAGGCTTTGAGAGTCGGGCATTTGAGTCAAGATCCCGATTCTGTGGTTGCAAATGACGGGTTTCTACAAGAATGTTGTGCATCTTAATTATTCTGTCGTTGATCTTGAGTGTTGCATGTGCAAATGACTCGTGTGTGTGTGTGTGTGTGTTTGCAGATTGGTCAGTAATAGCAGCCGTCGCCTCAAAGAAAAGCAGCAAACAGCAGACACAATGTCTATATGGTTTACAACAAGCTCAATAACGGCGGTTGGGATGGCTTCAAGGCCGTAGGTTCATCAATTGACAACCTAAGAAAACATACAATGTGCAATTGCAGGCTTTGCGATACCGGGGCTAATATTGCCCCGCTAACTGGAGAGAACATGCCTAGGGACACGTGCCAGCAACTCGTAAACAGCTCTGAGCATTGTTACACAGACAAACCAACTAATCAACGTCAACGTCACATTATAGAGATACAGAACATACATTCATCAATGGCCCAGATCAACATGCCGCAAAACGGTCTCGGCCTTCAGCTCCCAAGCTCCAGTGGATCATCTGCATTGACTACGCCTCGGCGCCCCATCACCCCCAACCCTGCACCTCCAGCTGGCCTCGTTGTCTTTTCCGGCGGAAGCGCCGCCAATAACCTCGTAGATGTCTTTGAGAGCGTCCGCGAGGCGAATCAATGCACCTTGAGCTACGTGATCCCCATCTCAGACAATGGTGGAAGCAGTAGCGAGATCATCCGCGTCTTTGGTGGACCAGGTACACTCCCTTGCGCTTTTAGCCTGCATGTAGGGCCAGACTGAGATGAGGCTAACTTAACCGGCGATAGGTATCGGCGACGTAAGGTCACGATTAGTTCGACTCATTCCCAACGACGATAGCCTCGAGACAGATGCTATCAAGCGCTTCTTCAATCATCGACTACCAAAGATTTGCGACGTGGCGAGATCAGAATGGTTCGAGATCCTAGAGGCAACTCACCCTCTCTGGAACGACATCTCATCACCGAAACGCGAGCTCATCCGGTCTTACCTTAACAGCTTCAACCTTGAAGTGGTAAAGCGCATGAGACCCAGCAGCCGTTTCGACTTTTCCGGAGCGAGTATCGGTAACCTGTTTCTCACCGGCTCCCGTCTCTTTACAGGTAGCTTCGAGGCTGCCATCTACCTCTTGAGTTCCATCTGCTCAGTTCCAGACCGAGTAGCCGTCCTACCGGCCCTCAACACCAACTTTGCGAGCCACATCGCCGCCGGACTGGAAGATGGCACCGTCATCACGGGCCAGAACGACATCTCTCACCCCAGCGCGCCAACAGCTGCCGTTCCCGGGACATCGGCCGGTGTCCATAGCCCAATCGTCACAAGGCACGAACCGTGGGATCACCACCATATCGAGGATGCGAACTTGCCGGGGACGCTCCCCGCGCTGAGACGACCTGCTATCGCCTTCTCCAAGGACCAGGAAGAGGATCTGCCAGCGAGAATAGCCCGCCTATGGTACATCAACCCCTACGGCCAGGAGATCAAGATGCCAGCCAATCCGCGTGTTCTGGACGCACTTCGGTCAGCGGATAGTATTGTGTATAGCATCGGCTCTCTGTTCACATCACTCATCCCCAGTCTCGTTCTGCGCGGCGTGGGAGACGCCGTTGCCAACCCACAGATCCGAAACAAGATCCTGATCCTCAACGGCACGACCGACCGCGAGACTGGACCATCCACCGCACCTTTCACAGGTCTCGACTTTGTCGGCGCCATTGCGAATGCCCTCGCCGAGTCGAGAGGCCTACCGAAGCCGGAGGAGCACAAGTACAGCCACTATGTGACCCACGTCGTGTACATCGAGGGTCCCAGCTCGCCCAAGGTGGACAAGCAGCAGTTCAGCCTGCTTGGCATTGACGCGACGAGATTGTATGGCCCCAAGGATGAGGCGGGCAGAGGTGGAAAATATGACGCCAAGGCTTTGACGCAGGCGCTTGAATCCATCATTGGGAGGAAGGATGTGCGATCTGATAGGAGCCGACGCAACACGCTTGTCGGTTGATGGGGAAGGGAAGGTTCACTGCATTCATGATGTGATGCATTAATGTAAAGATGATGGACTCGATGTGGAGGTTTTCACATACTATAGAGATGATGGGTTCTTAGAGCAGGCCATCTTCACAGAATCACCGAACAAGACGCTTATCACATGCGGCTTGTAACAATCCAGAGGCTATTAATAATCCAGAGGCAATGTTGTGTATGAGATAAACATTCGCTCCCAATCCTGGATAACTCCGTCTTCAACCCATAGTCTTGTGCCTCATGCCACTCTCATGTGCTGGTAAAGTACCCTTTGTGTACGCCATATCGCTGATATTATAAAAACCCAACGCCTATCCTTTGCCAACAAACAGTTCCCATACCCGTCAAGTGGTACCAGTCATGCCCGCGACGACGACAACAGCAAGTATACCATAACCACCGGCCAGGCGGTCGAGAGCAGTATCGCCGTCATGACCGAGCCGAGCGTCGTCCGGACGCGGTCGTAGGGGCCCTTCCAGCGGTCAATGAGGGCGCAGGTGCTGAAGATCATGGCGCAGGCGTAGAGCGAGGCGGCCCAGAAGATGGCGAGCTTGATGGCCGCGCCGCGATCCTCGGGGCTAAGGACGGCTCCTGATGTGTCGGTGATGGTTGTTGAGGAGAGGTTGTTGCCCATTGTGACTGAGTATTGGGGTAGTAAAGTGAGGTTTAGTGATGTAGAGCAATGAAGCACAATCGTTTAGACTTGAGATTTCGGGGTATGCTTTCAAGAACTGATGGATCTGCAATAATTACACTCGCCTGCGAGTAAAAAAAGAGAATTAAAAGATATTGCAAATACAAGAGCAGACAGCTCAAAGAAAAGACATGTGCTTCTCCTCTTTCCATCACACAACTGAAGGCCAACAGGGGTACATGCAGCTGTCACAGTGACCTTTCCCGTCACAGGCTGGGGGCGACCCGACATGGTCGATAGTCTCATGCGGCAAGCGACCAATAGCGAGGCCGAGACGACGATCCAAGAGGTCGGGACTGGGCCAAGCCGGTCGCGGATTCGTCGCGCAAAATGCTCGTTGGTGAGGGCTTGGTGATGTGGGCGCAGAGCTTGACCCCGCCACGCGATGCGGGAGGCCAATAGAGCGACGGGTTTAAGCGCGCGGGATCACAGGTTGTCGACTGAGCTGAGCCAAGATGACGAGAATAGCATCGATTTGTGAGCTGATGGTATGCTTAACATGAGCCCATTTCCCGAACCCAGCCTCTGTGGTTTACATCGCTTGCTCTATCGGATTATCTTCAAGCCTCCATCGGTAGATGCTGGTTCCCTTGGCAATGACTCGATGGTTTGGCGTTCAGACGCCGACCTACAGCCTGAGACAAACAAGATGCCGATTTATTTGGTAGCGTCTGTTCGGCTGTTTTCATGTCTGTCGCAAGTCTGAGGGGATGCGCACATGGAACACTGGTCAAACTCCCAAACGACACCCAAAGAAAACAGCTGAAAGCGACCTTTGATCATCACCATCTAACAAATTTGCTCTCAACTTTCCCCTGATGCGCAAGGCGATTGTTGATTGACCCCTTAAGGCCGCCCTTATCGATTTTGCAGGTGTCTAGTTCCTCCCACCATTGCCTCGCCAGAGTCTGAACCTCTCACTCACTCATCGCTCCCCTTGACTCATCAACAAGTGCAGAAGCCGCAGGTCCCAACTCATACCACATCTCAGCCAGAATATAGTCTACTAACACGGACGAAATCCACCCGCCCCCACCCCTT
>JAJODA010000008.1:0-10553 GCA_021730345.1 Fusarium cicatricum | reverse complement strand
CCGGGTTGTCTACATCCACGGAAAACAGAGAGCCACCATCTCTACGTTTCCTCTTGCAATTGGCCAACCCTCGATGGGCCGACCGCTTGCGTCGTTGACCAATCTGCTGTGTTGATCATTGGTCTTACATCAACTGAACTGCAGACGGTCTGGTCCTTACTCATCCCCAGCTTAGCGCCTTTGGTTCGTTCTTTTCTGCTCTCAAACTCCTGGAATCCCCGCTGTTTCTCCATCCCGCCCTTGGCTGCCCGACCCAACCTGTCGGGACAAGAACCCAGCTCCTCGATCCGTGCCCATGCCCGTGCCCGTGCCTGGGTAACTCCAACCGATCATATCTTGACTTAGCTGTGTATGAGTTGAGGTCTGGTGTAGCCCTGTCTTGATCGTATTTCTTCTTTTTTTTATGCCAGTCCACTTTGTCTCACACTGTAATTCTGTCTGATCAGCATCAATAATCTCTTTTCACATCTTTCAATCTCTACCACTTCAGTCCTTACCCCTCGCCAATCCATTTGCTTCGTCGCGAAATTCTCACTGGCAGCACGCTCGCCGACACTTGGCTTTCTTCTGGACAAGTCTGCTGTTCCATGGCTTGGTATAAGAAAATACCCAACTTCCGACCGCGAGCCAAGACCAGGCCGCGCACTCTGGCGCACTCGCCGTTCCCTATGGCGTCTAACTCGTCAGATTCCACCCAAGGGCAGCTCGGAGACTATAGGTTTACTTTCGAGTCCATGATAGACGCCAGTAGTTTGGTTGTCGAGCACTTGGCTGTTGACGTATGTACCCTATGCTAAGCCCGCGTCAGTGTTAGATTCGCTAACAAAGTCATAGCCCACTGACGATGATAGGTTTGAGCCAACAGGTCCGAAACTCTTTGAGTGATAACTAACTCGTTAGCAGAGACTCCAATACGCTGGAGAGCAGCGTTCAAGATTATCCTGAAGAGTTTGGTCGGACATATCACGCGTACAAAGAAGGATGTATGGTTGTGCTGCTTCGATTTTCATCATACATCACGCTGACCTTTGAAACACCCAGCATACGCCTTCCCAAATGATATTCCAGAACAAGATCGTCTGGAATTTCAGAACAGCATCATCAGGTCAAAAGTGTTCGACGGGCGGTTACATTTTGCGCCATTCTCCCAGCACCACCCCCCAAGACGAGTGCTTGATGTGGCTACCGGGACTGGTGATTGGGCTATCCAGATGGGCGACGAATATCCAACAGCGTATGTTGAAGGTATAGACTTGTCGCCTATCCAACCACAAACACTCCCGCCAAATGTGCGGTTTTTCGTTCAAGATGCGTGCGTCCTACTCGACCCCCTTCCCAAAACAGTGCTAACTTCATTTCGGATCGCAGGTCAGAACCCTGGGATTACATGGAGAAGTTTGATCATATCCATACACACATTACCACGGGAAGCTTCTCCGACTTTAAGACCGAGGTAGTGCAGCAGGCATTCGACAGTCTAGAGCCCGGGGGTTGGTCCGAAAGTATCGACATAATGTCGAAGTGGTACTCGGATGATGGGTCGCTGGATCCCAATGGACCGTTGGTGCGATGGGCAACGAGCCTTAACATCGCCGGCCAGAAGATTAACAGGCCACTTTCCACAGCGCACAAGATGAGGGAATGGTACGAGCAAGTCGGGTTCGTGGATGTGGAGGAGAGAGTGTACAAGATCCCTATGAACGGGTGGCCAGCAGATCCATACTGGAAGGACATTGGAAAGCTGTGGAAATGGAACCTTACAGAGGGGTTGAGTGGATTCAGCCTCGGGTTCTTTAATAGGGTGCTCGGATGGACTGAGGAGCAGATCCAGGTAAGCAACTCTACCCAGCAGTTCACGAGATGGAGTGAGCGGGAAGCTAATGACTCCGCAGATGTTGTTGGTCGAGGTCCGGCGAGACATACACGATACGAGGATCCACTCGTATGTACCCCTCTACGTCGTCTGGGGCCGGAAGCCTCTCCCAGATGAGTTATGAGGCTAAAGCCTACGGCTATCACTGGGGGGAATTCCAGCAGCTTCCGAGCCTAGTCATTGGTTCTGATGGGAATCATGGCTCACTTCGTGACGAGCCAATAGGAATTCAATGTAAAAGATGGCAAGGTAACATGCAAGAGGAAACAGTATGATCGAGGGGAGGGGGGGTTCAATATGGGATCGACAGTTGTTGCCGTGAACATTATCAAGGACAGACAAGTAAGTAGCTGGAGAGCCAATGCAGTGTAAAGATCAATACAGGAAAGAGACCCTTTTTATATTAATTATCTATCCTCTTTATTCTAGTGGAGGGTCTCCCATATCCACTGAGATTGACCTTTAGAGCTAGTATTGCGGCAGTTGAACTGGGGTTCGTGGTGATATAAAAGCTCTTTACTCTTCTTGACGTGTTCATTGCCAACTAGAAGACCACTGTTTTAGCATTACCCTTAATTTTACTCACTCATGGAGCTCATCTGGCCGTCTAGCAGCTTCGTTTCCCGCCTATTGCCCGTTTTCTTGGACCAAGAATTACCGCTGCCACAGTCTGAGATGAGTCATACTTCGACGTTGTCAAGCGTGGAAGAGACTGCTATGAGATTTGAAGAATGCATCACCAGTTTGGTGGAGGGTCTCAACCAAGTGTTGAAGAAGTTTTCTTACCTCGTCCAGTTAACCAGTTTCTCACTGTTGCGAGCCATGCCTAACATCTCCTTCACTCCATCCACGTACCTTTCAGGTAAAGCGGGATCTATTTGTCTTCGGAGCATGCTTGACGCGGAAAAGCATGTCTTGGGTCGATGGAAGTTGGCAATAATAACACATCTTTTGATTGCTCTATGTGCGTATCCAGCTCTATACTATTCAAACAAGATCTGCAATCGGCAGCAGCCATATTGGTCAAGATTCAAGAAGTAGACTCATGTGAGTTGTACTCCATATTATATCATCATCCACATGTATAATAGAAAATCCCTGCCGCTCCCAAAAGTTGATTGCACCGGGTAAGAAAGGGTGAGTGTGTAGGTAGAGTCGCTCGATGCCGGCTTGTCGCGCCGTCTGTTCCAGAGCAGCAAACAACTTCGAAGCCAAGCCAGTGCGACGCCATGCTGGATCGACATAGAGTCTGACCACTTCGACAACCCGTTCATACCCGAGTTGGAGTTGAGGGAAACGTTGGTCGTAGGCAACATAAGCGATAGTCGCAATCAGGCGCTGATCCGTCCAAGCAGCCAGGAAGGAACCCTCAGGATGATCCAGATAAGTCTGCTGGAAATTGGCGAGCTCATGTTTGGCCAGCTGGGTATGCGATGCTGAGTCTAACATTGGAAACATGTCGGTGCGGGCGGTCATAACAAAGTCCACGATGGCGGGGATCTCATGGGGCGTGGCACTATGGATGTCGACGGCCATGGCGGGTCTCGGACTCGCCGCCCGCTCTGGTTTCAGAGGGGGTTTGTCGTGTAAGCTTTGGTGCATCATCGAGCCGAGTATGATTGTACAGGGACAATAGAAGTTTGGTGAGGCAGGCCACGCAGGGCAAGATTAGGTTCGATTATATGCCTCACTTTGGCCCCACAAACACTCAACTCTTGGCTAACTATGAGATGGAACCCTTGCCACCTAACATGATGAATCGATGAAAATCTGGGCGTCTTTTGTTTAGGTCTGGAAGTAGCATTTCCAATCTCATAGAACGACATACTAGGTATCGCAAGCTGGTGGAGCTGATGGACGACCTATTTCAGACGTCGGTGATAGATATCACGTAGCATTTCCCAGGAAACACGAACTTTGCCTTCCCTGGAGATATTAATTAACATATTTCACCTTTATTCAGAGGAAAGTGGTCAGAATCTGGCAAACTTTCTTTATTCCCATACTTGGCAGGCAGACTCGCTTCCTTCACCATAAGCTGGTGTCGTAAAATATCTTGACAATTGGAACATGCAGTTCTCAAACATTTTGAGCCTCCTATTCGGTCAGGCGATCTCTCTCGCCGCTACGTGAGAGTAGTGTAGACCTTGACTATCTCCATGAGGCCTTCGGACCTCACCCAGTAGTGCAAAGACTCGCTTTTCAACATTCCGTCGCAAGTGCGCAACACTTTGTTGAATAAGAAAGCATACTAAATTAGTCAGGCTCTCGAGAGTAATCAATGGAATCTCGCCTTGCTCTAACCCGTATGAGTCGCTTTGCCAAGCATTGAAGTTGACCACCTTTGCCAGGAGTAGGAGGCATCCTCCTTTTCTTATCGATAGCTCTGTGAACATTCACCCCCTGTTTCATTACATAGGTTAGAAAATTGACGCTCTCTTGAAAATACACTCACAGTTATTTATCACCACAGGACTTCGCCACAACAGCCGCCCAGATCCACAGTAATTCACCATGCTTGTAACCACCTGAGAAACTATAAGTTGATATGGTCACCCCGTTCGGGCATCTATTAAGTATTACCTGGCTTCATGCTCACCAGATCTCGGTCTGATTTCTTTGACTTACTCGGCTGACTTCACTGGAGGGTCAGACGATGACAGGTTGACAATTGGGAATGACACGTTTGATAGGTTGCCAAAGGAAAAGACGCTGATTAACAACAAATTAACAACAAATGGCTCGGGAATAGAAGAGGTGATCACTATGTTCAGATCATCACGCAAAAGCCTCGTTACACTATTTGTAATATTGGTAACACTTATAGTTTCTATGCTTCTTTCAAGTGGGCCTTTCAAGTAAACTGCTCGACTATTACCAAGAGGCCAGAGTATCGAAGTCGCCCCTATTTCTGCCTAAGCCAGCGTGGGCACCTCCAAGCATTATAGAGGGTGAAATTGGCAGGAAGAAGAAGAATACCGGGGACATGAGCTATCAAAACGAACTGCCAGAATGTAGCTCACAACTTTTGATCCTTGGCGAGGGGCAAGCCACGAGCTTAGCACACGTTCTTGGCGGCATTACCGGTGATCTCCCAGTGGATATTCTCAGCGCATGGGGACTCGCGAACAGTGTTTTTGTTGACCTCGGCCTTAACAAAAATGCCACTAGTGTTGGGAAACTCCTTGCGGGCAGAGACGCGGACCTCTCCTCCGCCATTGATCACACCGTCCCTGATGGCGAGGTTGTAGCAATTCTCGATAAGAATAGCGTTGTTGCCATTGTTGGCGAGGTCGATGCGCTTGATTTCGGCGGCTCCAGACTGGGAGACGCAAAAGATTCCTCGGCCGCCGCCTCGTGAGAGAACTTTGTCGACGAAGACGTTTGTCTTGGTATATTTCCCATCGGCGAGCTGCCCGTTGTTGTTGGCGAAGCGGAGTGTAGCATAGCCAGTTTTGCCGCCAACATTGTGGCCTTCGACAGAACCAACCCGGGCATTGATGGTTTTTTGAAGGAGTAGCCCACACTCGCCAACGTCACGAGCAATGACGGCGTCAATAGTCAGGCCGTCGATATTCCAGGTTTCCACGGCATGACTGCCAGCACCCGTCACGGTGATAGTGCCCATCTTAACACCATAGTTCATGGCAGCATCGCGGTCAAAGCGAATGGCTAGGCCGCCGCTAAGATTCATAGTGATCTGGCCCAAGCCCAAGTTGCGTGTGCCGGAGAAGCGCAGACCAAAGTATGGGTTACCAGTCATGCGAAGGTAAGGGATCTTGACGTCGTTCTGGTTGATGACCTCTATGGCACCGCGGCCGGACTTGGAGGCGACGTTCATGGTACCGCAGACCTCGAACGTCTTGCCGCTTGTGACGGTGATTGTAGAGGCGCCGATACTGCCAGAGGACTGCACCACGACGCGCTGGCCGCTGCTGATACGGTCAAGGGCAGTCTGGATGGCGAGGCGGTAGTCGGAGCCACTGTAGACGTTGGCTCCGTTTACTTTGGCCGTGAAGGTGCCGGAGCCAGTGACAACTCCTTGAGGCGAGCCATCGCCGCAGGCAGCGCTGACAGCACTGACACAGGCGAGCACCGTCGTAAGGATAGAAGAGAGACGAAGCATGATGGTATCCTTAAAGATCACAACAAAGTAGTATTTAAGGCTTGTATCGATAGATAGAGACCATTCTCCCAAAATCTTACAAGAGGAAGTGACAGACCGATGTGTTTATATCCCAATCGAACTTGTTCGGACACTCGGGGTATTATTGCTTGTCAATGCTTGAACCATGAGCCCCAGCTCAAGTATCCCGGGCATTTGGTTCGACATATCGACCGAATCCTCGAATGGGAGTCAGATGAGATTATGCCAAGTCTCATGGAGTGGCAGGGTCGGAAAAGCTGTCTCCGGCATCCATTTTGGGCCAAGTCATCGCTACACAAAAGTTGAACCAATTGACGGAAGGTTATTTCTCCGCATGGTATATGAAACACACTGCTTACATGACCATCCAGGGCCCATTCCACCTATTACCAAAGACCACGGAACAGCTATAGGTTCATTAATTGACTTGGATTATAGGGAGCACTCCGTCGAATTGGTGCTAGTTGGGGAAGGTGGCTAAATACTTTAGCCTGTCTCAGGGATATCACTCTCCTCGTCTCACGTCCAAAGTATCTGGAGCTTTCTTTACTACCATTGCCGAGTTGTGTCAGCAATGTTTATCTCTCGCTGTCTTGGAGCTGCACCCTGGTGGGTCAAGAATCGGATTGCATCATCGTTGGTCCGGTGATTAACAGCATTCGTACAGTAATGAGTCAAACGCGAATGAGTAAGACCTCCGTAGTCTATCCTTGTCTAGCCACGGCTTTTTATCGGCTTTCAAAACGAGGTAGAAGAGGTGGAAAAATCTCATTGCCAAGGATATACACGCTTGGATGCATCATGCCGCTCTATAACTCCCCCACATAAGCACCCGTCAGAGACGACCAAAAGGTCATGCAACAGAGAGCAGCTGATCTTGTCTTAAAATTGACCTTTCACTCTTAGATTGTGTATGTCCACATAAACTGTGTTCTTCATTTGTGGAAGCACTTAGCCTTTGAGACAGCGTCATATATAGTACACTCGCATAAGTTATAACTATCACTAATAGAAACTAGACCCTCCCGACACTGTTAATCTTAGTTTAACCTCTTGATCTCCTAGCTTTGGTAGCTCTGCCGTGCAAAGCTGCCACGGTTCCAAACTAACGCCTTGTGTTCTGTGTTTAGTTGACGGAAGCTTTCAGGCTCAAGATACCACCGAGAAGTGTGCCCACACCACCTTTGCTCCCGCTGCCGGCACCCCCAGCACCAGCACCGGCTTTCGCAGAAATCAAAGGATCCAGTTGCTTCTTTAGATCAGGTCGAAGGCTCGGGTTGGCCTTATTTAAGCCGCCCAGCAGATTGGAGAGCTGACTTATCAGAGGATTGAGCTGTCTTATCAGAGGATCAAGCGATGAAGTCAGGTCAAGACGGAGTCCCAGTGCCTTGACCAGATTATTGAGGACGTCGAGCACATCCTCTGTCAAAGTCGTGACAAGTCGAACAACTTCCTCGCGCTGGCTATCATCAAGTTTCAAGTTTCGAGTGCCGGTAAAGTTGGACATGAAGCCAGACAGCACACTACCCATCTTGCCAAGCGCCCGAATGCTGTCATCTTTGGCCTGGGACTTGGAAGCTTTTTTAGCCTTGACTCTAAGTAGAGTCGAATCTGGAAATTATTAATGAGAAGTTGGCGGGCGCTTGAGATAGGGTACTTACCTATGGAATCGCTGTAGCCCCTGACTTGGATGACAAGGCTGGATAATGAGCTGATCAAATCCTCTGCATTTTTGAAAGCGCGCTTAGTGCGCCTGGACCGCTTCACAGAAGCGCCTTGTCCCTCCGGATAGCCGTGGATGATATTGACGTCGTCGAGATCGACCGTCAAAGCAACATTGCCGCCTCCAGTCTTATCTTTGGCGTCGGCTTCGGATAAAGTGAGGGCTTTGTTGTGGGTAGGAGCAGCTAAAACGATGGCAACTAGAGCCGTGATAATAATTGGTGTGGTTTTCATGATTGAATGTAGGGAGAGTTCTTGAGGGTTTAGATTGAAGATACTGTGAGTTTGTCAGGGTTGGTTGATTGAAACGAAGCGAAGGGACAAGCAGACTTTTATCTTTTCTAGCACATAGTTTGTCGACCTCATACGTAGTAAGTGCTAATGGCATTCAACTTGAATGACGTCCATCTACCGGGAAAGCTTAGTGCTATTGTCACTCCTGTTCGTTTACTTCTTGCAAAACTCAGCTAAAGACCAAACTATCACTGCTAACCTGATAAACTTAGTCGAGGCTCTACTAAATGGATCATGGATGAAGTTGTTCTCAGCAGCGTGCGTCATCAGCATAGCCACTGACGAAAGCACATAACGGTTACGGGAGTTGTTGAAAGCAACGTCGAGGTCGGTGGATTAAACTTCGGTACTGGAACGAAGCTGTTTTTAAGCGAAAGGTGGCAAGATGTCGATCCGCTTCGGAGACGTTTTTAGCCGTTAGTTTCTAACTAGTGCAGGTGGTGCAGGGAAACAGTTGACGGATCGGGAACAGCGAGCCTTGGCTTGAAAGGGTTGGCATGGGATTTGCAAACTTGAGAGAACTCTGAACAAACAGAACCCTCCAAATCGCACGGGGGATTCGCCACCTGTAACACGCTACTTTACACTCTCGAGATCTGCTTGGTTACATATGTGAATCATTCTTGTTACAATGGCTGAATACGGAGGTTGCATAATCTAAATCCGGCTCATACGACCGGATAATAGTGCTTATTATCGGAGGGCGCCGGCACTGTAGTTTAACCAAGACGTGATACAAGTAATAGTTAAGTAAATGACGCCAGGGGTCGTTCCTAGTAGATCAAAGGACGCTAGAAACGAAAGAACACATAATCCGATTGGGGTCTTCATTATAAGGCCAGATGTTCCAAGCCACCCTACCTAAGTAAGTGGCTTTTACCCCTTGGTCATTTTTGAGGGAGTGTAGGAACAGATACATACACAATTACATTGCGATAGTTTGATCCGCTTTTCCAAATCGCGCCGATTCATGCTCATCACAAATCAATGCAGACGTCGGGAGCCGCAGTTGAGAATTGAAAGTGGATGACTACCTTGCATTCTGCGGATGTCATGAAAGTCACCAGGGGGTGCCTCTATTCATAACACTGCCAAATTCCCAATCCTCAAATAAATATTATAGCATTGATTTAAGCCTTAGGCACCAAACTCGATTCAACTTTAGTAAGCATTCCGCCCTGTTTAACTTTTACACTAGGTCCATATGGATGGCTGGATGTCCAAACCCAAACATTTTCCTCTAAGCTTCTCTACCCCTCGTCACTACAGCCAGCTCAATCAGGTACTCACGACACAATGTGGATGAATCGGATAGCGATGATGGCATGGGGCCGTTGGAACTCCCCAGCGGCCGCTTGATCTGCCGCCCACATGGCTTGGTGGTTTGCGGACGCTGCTGCGTCGACTACAGCTTCATGGATGAGGTGCCATCAGACTCGGACTTGGACTCAGATGAGCACGCTGAGCGGGAGGCCGAGGAGCTCTACGAGCTACGCGGCCCCGAATACCGGGCGGATATTGAGGCACGATTGGGGCTCCCGCGTTCGACAAGCACTAATGCCCGCATGAGAAGTCCATCACTGAGCCCCGACTCCTTTATGAATCGGAGAAACAATATTAGAAGAGGCACCGGACGAGTGCTCCCTACCAAGTTTGTGCCGCCCTCGGCAACATCCTCACCCGATAACTTGTTTCCTCCCGGCGTTGGCTCCCAAGCAATCCCTCCAGTTACTCGATTCATACGTCGCGACGACCCCGAGCAATTCCTCATCTATACCGACGGCGCGTGCCTCAACAATGGACAGGCCAACCCCAAAGCAGGCTGGGCATGCGTCTTCCGGCCTGGAACCACCACCACACCCGCAGGCAGCTTCTTTGGGCGTCTCGAAAATGAAGGTCCCTTCGGAGATGAACATGGCCAGACCAGCAACCGGGCTGAACTACGAGCCGTTCTCGGCGCACTCCGTTTCCGCCACTGGGTAGGCGAAGGCTTCACGACGCTGGTGCTGGCCATTGACTCGGAATACGTGGCTAAAGGTGCGACTGAGTGGGCTCGTGGCTGGCTACGCAACGGGTGGAGAACTCGCACAGGCGCTGAAGTGAAGAACAAGGATCTTTGGGAGATGCTCCTCGGGGAAGCTGAGCGATGGGATAATCATGGTCTGAAGATTCAATTTTGGAGGATTCCGCGGGAGTTAAATGTCGAGGCGGACCGCGCGGCGAAGAATGCCGCAGAGAGTAATGAAACTCCAGACGAGTATCGTGACGTCGTAGGTGTACTCTGCTAGTTATGGCCGGATAGACAGCCCCTGGCGAGCACCATGTATGCAGCGAACCATAGGGTTGTTGTTCACATAAGAGTTTGTCGTCTGGACCAGGACCTGTTCGGCCACTTGACACACATGATCATGACCTGCAATAGAGAAGCGTCCATTCACATACGACCATACCCATTGGAGAACTCAGGATCCCGTCCGCTCTCCTACCGATAAACCAATGAGGGGCGGATTAGTAGTT